>JAPPVO010007416.1:0-14612 GCA_030407325.1 Camellia japonica | reverse complement strand
TGTGACGCACAAAATAGCGGGAGTGTCAACTGCACAAACCAGTGCGACGTGCAAAATAGCGCAAGTGTCACTGCACAAAACAGTGCGACGCGCAAAATAGCGCGAGTGTCAACTGCACAAAACAGTGCGAGGCGCAAAATAGCGCGAGTGATAAACTGAACAAAACAGTGCGACAGCCAAAATGGCACGAGTGTGAACTGCACAAAACAGTGTGACGCGCAAATTAGCGCGAGTGTCAACTGCACAAAACAGTGCGAGGCGCAAAGTAGTGTGAGTGATAAACTGCACAAAACAGTGCGACGCGCAAAATAGTGCGAGTGTGAACTGCATAAAGCAGTGCGACGCGTAAAATTGCGCGAGTGTCAACTGCACAAAACTGTGCGACGCGCAAAATAGCGGGAGTGTCAACTGCACAAAACAGTGCGACGCGCAAAATAGCGCGAGTGTCAACTGCACAAAACAGTGTGTGGTGCAAAATAGCGCAAGTGATAAACTGCAAAAAACAGTGCGACGCGCCAAATAGCGCGAGTGATAAACTGCAAAAAACAGTGCGATGGGCAAAATAGCGCGGGTGATAAGCAGCACAAAACAGTGCGACGCGCAAAATAGCACGAGTGTGAACTGCACAAAACAGTGCGACGCGTAAAATAGCGCGAGTGTCAACTGCACAAAACAGTGCGAGGCGCAAAATAACGCGAGTGATAAACTGTACAAAACAGTGCGACGCGCAAAATAGCGCGAGTGTGAACTGCACAAAACAGTGCGACGCGCAAAATAGCGCAACTGTCAACAGCACAAAACAGTGGGAGGCGGAAAATAGCGCGAGTGATAAACTGCGCAAAACAGTGCGACGCGCAAAATAGCGCGAGTGTGAACTGCACAAAACAGTGCGACGCGCAAAATAGCGCGAGTGTCAACTGCACAAAACAGTGCGACGCGCAAAATAGCGCGAGTGTCAATAGCACAAAACAATGCGACGCGTAAAATAGCGCGAGTGATAAACTGCACAAAACAGTGCGACGCGCAAAATAGCGCGAGTGTAAACTGCACAAAACAGTGCGACAGGCAAAATTGCGCGAGTGTCAACTGCACAAAACAATGCGACGCGCAGAATAGCGCGTGTGTCAACTGTCCTAAACAGTGCGAGGCGCAAAATAGCGCGAGTGATAAACTGCACAAAACAGTGTGACACGCAAAATAGCGCGAGTGATAAACTGCACAAAACAGTGGGACGCGCAAAATAGCGCGAGTGATAAACTGCACAAAACAGTGTGACGCGCAAAATAGCGCGAGTGTCAACTGCACAAAACAGGGCGAGGCGCAAAATAGCGCGAGTGATAAACTGCACAAAACAGGGCGACGCGGAAAATAGCGCGAGTGTGAACTGCACAAAACAGGGCGACGCGGAAAATAGCGCGAGTGTGAACTGCACAAAACAGCGCGACGCGCAAAATAGCGCGAGTGATAACTACACAAAAAGGGCGACGTTGCAAAATTGCGCGAGTGTGAACTGCACAAAACAGCGCGACGCGCAAAATAGCGCGAGTGATAAACTGACAAAACAGTGCAACGGCGGAAATAGAGTGAGTGTGAACTGCACAAAACAGTGCGACGCGCAAAATAGCGGGAGTGTCAACGCACAAACCAGTGCGACGGGCAAAATAGCGCGAGTGTCAACTGCACAACGTGCGACGCGCAAAATAGCGCGAGTGTCAACTGCACAAAACAGTGCGAGCCGCAAAATAGCGCGAGTGATAAACTGCACAAAATAGTGCGACGGGCAAAATAGCACGAGTGTGAACTGCACAAAACAGTGTGACGCGCAAATTAGCGCGAGTGTCAACTG
Organism: Camellia japonica; assembly: GCA_030407325.1. Classification (NCBI taxonomy): domain Eukaryota; kingdom Viridiplantae; phylum Streptophyta; class Magnoliopsida; order Ericales; family Theaceae; genus Camellia; species Camellia japonica. The sequence goes on along the minus strand of JAPPVO010007416.1, from coordinate 12,766 downwards.
CACAAAACAGTGCGAGGCGCAAAATAGTGCGAGTGATAAACTGCACAAAACAGTGCGACGCGCAAAATAGCGCGAGTGTGAACTGCATAAAGCAGTGCGACGCGTAAAATTGCGCGGGTGTCAACTGCACAAAACTGTGCGACGCGCAAAATAGCGCGAGTGTCAACTGCACAAAACAGTGCGACGCGCAAAATAGCGCGAGTGTCAACTGACAAAACAGTGTGTGGTGCAAAATAGCGCAATTGATAAACTGCAAAAAACGTGCGACGCGCCAATAGAGCGAGTGATAAACTGCAAAAAACAGTGCGATGGGCAAAATAGCGCGGGTGATAAGCAGCACAAAACAGTGCGACGCGCAAAATAGCACGAGTGTGAACTGCACAAAACAGTGCGACGCGCAAAATAGCGCGAGTGTCAACTGCACAAAACAGTGCGAGGCGCAAAATAACGCGAGTGATAAACTGCACAAAACAGTGCGACGCGCAAAATAGCGCGAGTGTGAACTGCACAAAACAGTGCGACGCGCAAAATAGCGCAAGTGTCAACAGCACAAAACAGTGGGAGGCGCAAAATAGCGCGAGTGATAAACTGCACAAAACAGTGCGACGCGCAAAATAGCGCGAGTGTGAACTGCACAAAACAGTGCGATGCGCAAAATAGCGCGAGTGTCAACTGCACAAAACAGTGCGACGCGCAAAATAGCGCGAGTGTCAATAGCACAAAACAGTGCGACGCGTAAAATAGCGCGAGTGATAAACTGCACAAAACAGTGCGACGCGCAAAATAGCGCGAGTGTGAACTGCACAAAACAGTGCGACAGGCAAAATTGCACGAGTGTCAACTGCACAAAACAATGCGACGCGCAGAATAGCGCCTGTGTCAACTGTCCTAAACAGTGCGAGGCGCAAAATAGCGCGAGTGATAAACTGCACAAAACAGTGCGACACGCAAAATAGCGCGAGTGATAAACTACACAAAACAGTGCGACGCGCAAAATAGCGCGAGTGATAAACTGCACAAAACAGTGCGACGCGCAAAATAGCGCGAGTGTCAACTGCACAAAACAGGGCGAGGCGCAAAATAGCGCGAGTGATAAACTGCACAAAACAGGGCGACGCGGAAAATAGCGCGAGTGTGAACTGCACAAAACAGCGCGACGCGCAAAATAGCGCGAGTGTGAACTGCACAAAACAGCGCGACGCGCAAAATAGCGCGAGTGATAAACTGCACAAAACAGGGCGACGTGCAAAATAGCGCGAGTGTGAACTGCACAAAACAGCGCGACGCGCAAAATAGCGCGAGTGATAAACTGCACAAAACAGTGCGACGCGGAAAATAGCGCGAGTGTGAACTGCACAAAACAGTGCGACGCGCAAAATAGCGGGAGTGTCAACTGCACAAAACAGTGCGACGCGCAAAATAGCGCGAGTGTCAACTGCACAAAACAGTGCGACGCGCAAAATAGCGCGAGTGTCAACTGCACAAAACAGTGCGAGGCGCAAAATAGCGCGAGTGTCAACTGCACAAAATAGTGCGACGGGCAAAATAGCACGAGTGTGAACTGCACAAAACAGTGTGACGCGCAAAATAGCGCGAGTGTCAACTGCACAAAAACAGTGCGAGGCGCAAAATAGTGCGAGTGATAAACTGCACAAACAGTTGCGACGCGCAAATATAGCGCGAGTGTGAACTGCATAAAGCAATGCGACGCGTAAAATTGCGCGGGTGTCAACTGCACAAAACTGTGCGACGCGCAAAATAGCGCGAGTGTCAACTGCACAAAACAGTGCGACGCGCAAAATAGCGCGAGTGATAAACCGCACAAAACAGTGGGACGCGCAAAATAGCTCGAGTGTCAACTACACAAAATAGTGCGAGGCGCAAAATAGCAAGAGTGGTAAACTGCACAAAACAGTGCGACGCGTAAAATAGCACGAGTGTGAACTGCACAAAACGGTGCGACGCGCAAAATTGCGCGAGTGTCAACTGCCCAAAACAGTGCGAGGCGCAAAATAGCGCGACTGATAAACTGCACAAAACAGTGCGACGCGCAAAATAGCGCGAGTGATAAACTGCACAAAACAGTGCGACGCGCAAAACAGCGCGAGTGATAAACTGCACAAAACAATGCGCGACTGATAAACTGCACAAAACAGTGCGAGGCGCAAAATAGCGTGAGTGATGAACTGTACAAAACAGTGCGACGTGCAAAATAGCGCGAGTGTGAACTGCACAGAACAGCGCGACGTGCAAAATAGCGCGAATGATAAACTGCATAAAACAGTGCGACGCGGAAAATAACGCGAGTGTGAACTGCACAAAACAGTGCGACGCGTAAAATAGCGCGAGTGTGAACTGCACAAAACAGTGCGACGTGCAAAATAGCGCGAGTGTCCACTGCACGAAACAGTGCGACGTGCAAAATAGCGCGAGTGTCAACTGCACAAAATAGTCCGACGCGCAAATTAGCGCGAGTGTGAACTGCACAAAACAGTGTGACGCGCAAATTAGCGCGAGTGTCAACTGCACAAAACAGTGCGAGGCGCAAAATAGTGCGAGTGATAAACTGCACAAAACAGTGCGACGCGCAAAATAGCGCGAGTGTGAACTGCATAAAGCAGTGCGACGCGTAAAATTGTGCGGTGTCAACTGCACAAAACTGTGCGACGCGCAAAATAGCGCGAGTGTCAACTGCACAAAACAGTGCGACGCGCAAAATAGCGGGAGTGTCAACTGCACAAAACAGTGCGACGGGCAAAATAGCGCGAGTGTCAACTGCACAAAACAGTGCGACGCGCAAAATAGCGCGAGTGTCAACTGCACAAAACAGTGCGAGCCGCAAAATAGCGCGAGTGATAAACTGCACAAAATAGTGCGACGGGCAAAATAGCACGAGTGTGAACTGCACAAAACAGTGCGACGCGCAAATTAGCGCGAGTGTCAACTGCACAAAACAGTGCGAGGCGCAAAATAGCGCGAGTTATAAACTGCACAAAACAGTGCAACGCGCAAAATAGCGCGAGTGTGAACTGCATAAAGCAGTGCGACGCGTAAAATTGCGCGGTGTCAACTGCACAAAACTGTGCGACGCGCAAAATAGCGCGAGTGTCAACTGCACAAAACAGTGCGACGCGCAAAATAGCGCGAGTGATAAACCGCACAAAACAGTGGGACGCGCAAAATAGCTCGAGTGTCAACTACACAAAATAGTGCGAGGCGCAAAATAGCGCGAGTGGTAAACTGCACAAAACAGTGCGACGCGTAAAATAGCGCGAGTGTGAACTGCACAAAACGGTGCGACGCGCAAAATTGCGCGAGTGTCAACTGGCCAAAACAGTGCGAGGCGCAAAATAGCGCGACTGATAAACTGCACAAAACAGTGCGACGCGCAAAATAGCGCGAGTGATAAACTGCACAAAACAGTGCGACGCGTAAAACAGCGCGAGTGATAAACTGCACAAAACAATGCGCGACTGATAAACTGCACAAAACAGTGCGAGGCGCAAAATAGCGTGAGTGATGAACTGTACAAAACAGTGCGACGTGCAAAATAGCGCGAGTGTGAACTGCACAGAACAGCGCGACGCGCAAAATAGCGCGAATGATAAACTGCATAAAACAATGCGACGCGGAAAATAACGCGAGTGTGAACTGCACAAAACAGTGCGACGCGTAAAATAGCGCGAGTGTGAAGTGCACAAAACAGTGCGACGTGCAAAATAGCGCGAGTGTCCACTGCACGAAACAGTGCGACGTGCAAAATAGCGCGAGTGTCAACTGCACAAAATAGTCCGACGCGCAAAATAGCGCGAGTGTCAACTGCACAAAACAGTGCGAGGCGCAAAATAGCGCGAGTGTCAGCTGCACAAAACAGGGCGACGCGCAAAATAGTGCGAGTGTCAACTCCACAAAACAGCGCGAGGCGCAAAATAGTGCAAGTGATAATCTGCACAAAACAATGCGACGCGCAAAATAGCGCGAGTGTGAAATGCACAAAACAGCGCGACGTGCAAAATAGCGCGAGTGATAAACTGCACAAAACAGTGCGATGCGGAAAATAGCGCGAGTGTGAACTGCACAAAACAGTGCGACGCGGAAAATAACGTGAGTGTCAACAGCACAAAACAGTGCGAGGCGCAAAATAGCGAGAGTGATAAACTGTACCAAACAGTGCGACGCGCAAAATAGCGCGAGTGTGAACTGCACAAAACAGTGCGAGGGGCAAAATAGCGCGAGTGATAAACTGCACAAAACAGTGCGACGCGCAAAATAGCGCCAGTGATAAACTGCACAAAACAGTGCGACGGGCAAAATAGCGCGAGTGTGAACTGCACAAAACAATGCGACGCGCAAAATAGCGCGAGTGTCAACTGCACAAAACAGTGCGACACGCAAAATAGCGCGAGTGTCAACTGCACAAAACAGTGCGAGGTGCAAAATAGCGCGAGTGATAAACTGCACAAAACAGTGCGACGCGCAAAATAGCGCGAGTGATAAACTGCACAAAACAGTGCGACGGGCAAAATAGCGCGAGTGATAAACTGCACAAAACAGTGCGACGCGTAAAATAGCGCGAGTGATAAACTGCACAAAACTGTGCGACGCGCAAAATAGCGCGAGTGTCAACAGCACAAAATAGTGCAACGCGCAAAATAGCGCGAGTTTCAACTGCACAAAACAGTGCGAGGCGCAAAATAGCGCGAGTGATGAACTGCACAAAACAGTGCGACGTGCAAAATAGCGCGAGTGTGAACTGCACAAAATAGCGCGACGCGCAAAATAGCGCAAATGATAAACTGCACAAAACAGTGCGACGCGGAAAATAGCGCGAGTGTGAACTGCACAAAACAGTGCGACTCGAAAAATAGCACGAGTGTGAAATGCACTAAACAGTGCGACGTGCAAAATAGCGGAAGTGTCCACTGCACAAAACAGTGCGACGTGCAAAATAGCGCGAGTGTGAACTGCACAAAACAGTGCGAGGCGCAAAATAGCGCGAGTGTCAACTGCACAAAACAGTGCGACGCACAAAATAGCGCGAGTGTGAACTGCACAAAACAGTGCGACGCACAAAATAGCGCGAGTTTCAACGGCACAAAACAGTGCGAGGCGCAAAATAACGCGAGTGATAAACTGCACAAAACAGTGCGACGTGCAAAATAGCGCGAGTGTGAACTGCACAAAACAGCGCGACGCGCAAAATAGCGCGAGTGTCAACTGCACAAAACAGTGCGAGGGGCAAAATAGCGCGAGTGATAAACTGCACAAAACAGGGCGAGGCGCAAAATAGCGCGAGTGATAAACTGCACAAAACAGTGCGACGGGAAAAATAGCGCGAGTGATAAACTGCACAAAACAGTGCGACGCGCAAAATAGCGCGAGTGATAAACTGCACAAAACAGTGCGACGGGAAAAATAGCGCGAGTGATAAACTGCACAAAACAGTGCGACGCGCAAAATAGCGCGAGTGATAAACTGCACAAAACAGTGCGACGCGCAAAATAGCGCGAGTGTGAACTGCACAAAACAGTGCGACGCGCAAAATAGCGCGAGTGTCAACTGCACAAAACAGTGCGAGGCGCAAAATAACGCGAGTGATAAACTGCACAAAACAGTGCGACGCGCAAAATAGCGCGAGTGTGAACTGCACAAAACAGTGCGACGCGCAAAATAGCGCGAGTGTCAACTGCACAAAACAGTGCGAGGCGCAAAATAGCGCGAGTGTCAACTGCACAAAACAGCGCGATGTGCAAATTAGCGTGAGTGATAAACTGGACAAAACAGTGCGACGCGGAAAATAGCGCGAGTGTGAACTGCACAAAACAGTGCGACGCGCAAAATAGCGCGAGTGTGAACTGCACAAAACAGTGCGACGCGCAATATACCGCGAGTGTCAACTGCACAAAACAGTGCGAGGCGCAAAATAACGCGAGTGATAAACTGCACAAAACTGTGCGACGCGCAAAATAGGGCGAGTGTGAACTGCACAAAATAGTGAGACGCGGAAAATAGGGCGAGTGTGAACTGCACAAAACAGTGCGACGCGGAAAATAGCGCGAGTGTGAACTGCACAAAACAGTGCGACGTGCAAAATAGCGCGAGTGTGAATGTAACAAGCCCGCGGGGGACCACGCTACAGCTCGGACTCCATTTGTGTCACGGTTCTTAATCTTGAACCAAAGAGTCCAAATCCGGCAAATCGTTTTGGAAAACAGATTTTTTGAAAGAAGTGCCAAACATGGACTACTTTGCCAGATACAGAGTCGACACCTAAATATTTTATAATGGGAAATTTAGGAAACCCTGACTCGGTGCCAAAGGCCACGTGTCCGTCATCACCAAAGTTGCCTCGACTCGGGAACTTGGGTACGATTGGGGAAGGTCATTTCGTGAGCACCCCCGCTCGCCCGGTCAAAGACCGGCCTCTACTAACCATGATATCTTATTTTGAAAACATTGTGCGCTCTTATTCCGGTTTTTAGCCTAGGTTACTATGTGATGCTCGCAGCAAATAAGTATAGACTGGGCCGCCTGAATTGGAACAAAACATTTCATGTTTGTTTGTTTGAAAATGGTTTGATGGTGCTACTCGCAAGTAGGCTAAGACGTGGATTTGCCACCCTCGGGTGGGCTTAAGAAAACATGATTTTGCCACTGTCTAGTGGGCTTAAAACAAACATTTGATAAATTGTCCAATCCAAGTAACTCAGTCTCCACCCACAGGCATTCAAGGCAGTTATATCACATAAGCATATAGCCTCATGGCAAGCATGCTATTCATGGCAGCACTCACACGCATCCAAGGATGCTAAAGCATAAAACTCACCGAGTACTCCAAGCTAAAACAGAAAACTGATTAGAAATCATGCATGATCCTAATTATACAGAAATGCCTAATGCAACGCATGCAATAATGCAACTATAGCAGGCTCGGCTATTTTAAACATGGCACATGGAATGCTACAACTAACACGTATTCAACTTGGAATTGAAATACAAATGCAGTTTGTATGATGCGCCGAGCCCGGTGCGTGCAAAACAGATGAATGATGCAAACATGCTGTCATACTGTATGCTAATCGAAATATGCCCTATATCTAACCATCATAAGCGGGTAAATGAAAGGGAAGAAAGACGTGGGGTTGGAAGACATACATAACACTCACCCACACTTATTACAATTATGCCCTCGCGCAGAGGGTCCGAATAAATAATGCAGTCCCGAATGAAAGAATAATACAGTCCGAAATATACAGTCCGAATAATATACAAATTCCTAATTAATTTAACAAATTAAAGAAGAAAGCGGTGAACTGGCATGCAAGCCAGGGGCTGCCTCACTTCTGCTGAATGATGTATGCTGGGCTGCCTTTTCGGAAATCCACTGGGATGCCCCGATTAGCCTCTGTTTGCAATGTTTCTCGCAATGCGTGCTAGACTCCGAAAAGTTGCTAATTCTTCATTTTGCTGCAACAGAGAGCAGGAAAGGGGCATAGCAATGTATTTCACAAATATATGCATGCCTCGATCCTCGTGCCACCAATCACGCATCTCGATGCATGATGGCCGAGGAATCGGATTGCACAACTCAATATAGGATGAATGCAGATGAATGCTACAACAAAACCTAACTCCATCATGGATGATCAGGAGTGTCGGTGACTTGGGAATTGAGACCCGTTTCGTCACTCAGAGTACGAAACGTGCCTCGTTTCCCGTGCCCGGGCTAACTCCTATCCCGAACACGATGCAATATGCATGATATGCATGAATGCAACTAAAATACAATCCTAGCATGCACAATGCTATGAAAATGAAATGCCTCGAAATGCGTGTACGTGGATGCGCAAACCGAGGCGATGATCCTAAGGCATGAAATGGCATACGCAATGCAAATTGGACTTACACTAACACGAGTGGACCTCAGCCACACTCACATAAGAGGTCGACGAATGAAAATGAAGCGCTTCGAAATGCGTGCATACGGGCGCGCAAACCGAGGCGATGGCCGTAAGACACGAAATGACATGGAAATGATATGCAATGAGACTAAAATGAGATGTCTCGAAATGCGTGCCCACGGGCACGCAAACCGAGAAAATGGCATACGGAATGCAACAGGACTAAAATGAGATATGCGATGCAATATGGGCTTACACCAACATGAGAGAGCCTCAGCCACACTCACACAGGAGGCCACTGGATGAAAATGAGATGCCTCGAAATGCATGCACACAGGCACGCAAATCGAGGCAATGGCATACGCAATGCGATGAGACTAAAATGACATACAGAATGCAAAATGGACTTACACTAACATGAGAGAGCCTCAGCTACACTCACATAAGAGGCCGATGGATGAAAATGAAGTGCCTCGAAATGTGTGCACCCGGGCGCGCAAACCGAGGCAATGACATAAAGGCATGAAATGGCATGGAAATGATATGCAAAGATGCGAATGAATTTCGGCACTGAAATGTGGGGGAAAACAGCCCTGAAATGAGGCGAAAGTACACCCGATGCATGAAATGGCCCCGAAACATGAATTTAGGCACCCGAAATGGCCTATAGCTATACCAAACATGCACAATATAGACATGGAATGAAGATGCAGTAGCAAGGCAGCCCCAAGACAAGCATTTTTCAGTCATAAATAGGACTAAACAGCGAGCACACATAGGATTAAGCAAGAATGCAAAAATGGCTCCGCAAGAGGGGTATTGAAGCAAGTGATACATGCGATGCTCAAATGGAAAAGTACCCTTCTACAATACTGATGAGGGACTAAAAATATGAACATTTACTGTAGATGACATCCCACAACTCAGTATGCAAACATGCTAAAAATGTCATGCAAGAACTAGGATACACAAGGCTATAACATGAGGTACCCCGAAAATTCATCAAACCAGCAAAGACCCTTAATTAAATATGTCAAGAAGATCAAAATATGACTCTTTCCAGTTCTGATGATGGCCGGAAACAGAAGTTATATAAGCTTAAAAAAGCATGCAAAAAATGGGGGTCAAAGAGGGGTATAATGACAAGTATAACATGGAGACCCCCAACAAGGTTGATCCCTTCTACAATGTTGTAGAGGGACACAAAATAAGCTTACTAACAGTTCATGACATGCTCCAAAACAATTTACATATAGGCCAAAAAATCATGCAATTTTAGGTAAATTGGAGAGATTATGAAGCAAGTGCAAGATAGGGGACCCAAAGGGTTGAGCCTTCTTCAATGTTGAAGAGGGGCTCAAAATAGGCCCTCTTAGAGTTTACATATGCTCGAAAACAGATCATCACTATAGGCTAGAAAAAGCATGCATACTATTGACATACAAGATGATATTGAAGCAAGTGCACCATAGAGGGCTCAAATAGGGTTAGCCCTTGAAAAAACATGAAGAATAGCTCAAAATAGACCTAGTTTCAGTTAAGGTTGGAGCCCAAAACAGTAAGCAAGTAGGCTTAAGAAATGAAGCAAGAAAATGCTACAAAAGAGGGGAAATCTACTTACCCTTGAAGACCAATACTTTTGTTGCTTCTTGACCAGATTTGATGACTCTAAGCTGCTGGAATCCTTTCCTTTGCTGCTGGAATGGAGTGGTGAGGTAGAGTTTGAAGATGATGAAGAAATGGCACCAAAACTTGAAGGAAATGAAGTTGTATGTATGTATATGCTTTAACCAATGCTTGTAATCTCTTCTCTTGAGTTGGGAGGACACCAATGTAGACAAGAGAGGGAGAGAGGAATCCTCCTCAAATGGAGGGAAATGAGCTCTATTTCCCTCCAAAAGGTTCCCCCGGATCAGATATTTTTTGGGGGAAAACCAAGATACAGCTGGAATAAACTCACACTGAGGAAACAGGCCGGCTAGGCACTTTTGCTGCAGGTGGCCGGCCGGCCACCCCCGGCCGGCCGCTAGGGGTCAAAAGGGTCAATGAAATTTTCTGGCCGGCCACCAAGGATTGGTGTCCTCCCATGTGTGTACAACAAGACCCTATGGTTGGAAATTGGCAACTCTGAAACAGAGAGACAACAAGCTACTTTTAAAAGGGGTTCAAAAGTGAAAAAAAAAATTACTGGCCGGCCATGTGTTTTTAGGATCCTCCCATGTGTGTACAACACAAATATGTGGTTTTGGCTCGAAGAAAATGGCCCTAGGGTGTTCAACATTAGCCCGGAAGTGAGAAAAACGGGCGCCGGAAGAGCATAACTGGTTGCTGAGACAATTGCTGGCCTCCCACCCTCCAGTGATCTTCCTGGTGATAAAACAGAGGTACCTGCCAAAAATGAACGAAAACCGATGCAAAACGAATGCTCGGGGACCAAAACACGCAGTTCGGGGTCCCGAAAATAGGCCGTTAAGCACCGAAAGTGGCATTCGGCCACGAAGTGGGTATCTAAGACCCCAGTGTCCCTCGAAAGGGAGCAAATGAGATGCATGCCAAAAACCGGAGGAATCGGAGATGGTTGGGTGGTCCCGAACCGTGGCGCAAGGCCTGACTGCTCCGAAAACCGGGAACCGGGCTCCGAAATGGCAAAATGGCCTACGGCCACGAAATGTAGCCCACGGCCACTGAGAGATGGTCTACGGGACCTCTCCCTCCCCTCAGGAAAGAAAACAGAGAAAACCGAGTCCGGTTCGCAAACCGAGGCAAGGCACAGAAGAGAGTTCGGAAGTCCGAGGCAGGGCGCACGACCGCGACTCTGAGACTTCTGAACGAGCACAATATGTAACATCACCGAGCGCTCAATCGGTGACGTCTGAGTCTTAAGGTCGGTCAAAAATGGGGTGTCTACAGTTGCCCCTCTTTGACAGAACTCGGAAGTCACAAGTGACGGGAGTGAATGTCAAAGCCCAGAGACGACCCATTTTTGACAAGGCCGAAGACTTAGACAATCATACAAGATGAACAGAGATACGCGCCCGCAGGCGTGCCCGCAGGCATGCCCGCAGGCAGGGGGGGCAAAATGCAAAGCGATATGCACGGAGCCAAATGTAACTTGATGATCATGTAAGTGCAGCAAGCTGTAATGAAGCAAGTATTCGCAAATAGATGCAACAATTTTAAGCATGAATGCAAAGCAACAACTACATTTCATGCAGTTAGGAATGCGGAGAATTATTCAATTCTCGTCGCGTCTCACACGGAGAGGATACGATACCTGCGCGATTCGTCTGGTCGCACCAGCCTCAAATGAACCGTACATACAATATCGTGCCTGCAAAAGAGAGAAATTCAACAAGAACAATATGCTAGCAACATATATTCAATGTGATTCCTGTGGTTCCGAAAGTTTGACACACACAGTGTCGGCGAGTGAATGCAATACAATGCAAGAAAGGAACGTGCGTGACAATGCATGCTCGAGCACAGAGGTATGGTACACCAAGAAAACATGCATGACAATGCAAAATGTTCATGAGAATGCAAGTTATGTGCACAACAATGCAAAACGAGCATAAACCAGGGTGCCCGTTTGTTGCGAAATAACGAGTAAGAAAACGCGCATTTCGGTGTAGGCAACTTGATCGCGGCCTCTGATTCACCTCCCGAGAGGTTACAACACGTTCAAAAGGATACACCTTGATTTTGATGAGTAATGATGAGACACATGTCAGAAATTGCAGCTGAAGTTCCGGCGGAGCAATTTCGCGCCAGAAGGTACACTTTTCTTGAACTTTTTCAGGTCCCGGGAACTCCAATCTTCCTCAAAATTGGCAGAGAGCTAGGGGGGAGGTGGGGGACATGGCCGGCCAAGTGGTTGCCCTAGGGGAGGCTGCCGCCACCTTCCAAAAAGCAAATGGCCGGCCAGCTAGGAAAGGTGGCCGGCCGGCCACCTGCACAAAAGTAGGGGCAATTTTGTCTTTTGCCTCATTTTCTATATATATCCTCATCCATTCAATTCAAGACCACACCCACAGCCGTGAAAACTTCTCCTCTTGCCTCCCAAACCATTTTTTCTTTCAGATCTGCACTTTATACGCACTTTTCAGCCTTTTTTGCAAGTTGTTTTCGCGAAATCTTTCAGTTTTAAGCACTTTGAGTCGATTAAATTTTGATTTCGGAGCTTCTTTTCTCATTTTCACCACTTGAGGTAAGTTTGTCTCAATATTTGGAAGATTTTCTCGGGAGTTGACTTTTGTTGACTTTTTCATTTCCCGAGAGTTGACTTTTGTTGACTTTTTCCAATTTTGGCCCATTTTTGCTCATTTTTGCTCCTTTTTGCAGATTTCTTGAAATGGCGGGTGATTACCCTCATGGTGGAGGTCCTCCAGGTGCCGGAGATGATTTTGATATCATGGCACTGCCCCCGAGAGTCCGCCCTTTTATTCCCGGGAGGTACGCCCCACCGGTACATATGCTTCCGCGGGCCGTTTTTCGTCGTTTCACTGAGTTCAATGACCGGGCACCCGGGGATTTACTTCTGCGAGAGCCGGAGCAGCACCTCTCTCACGAAGCACGAGAGGTATTTTACTTTATTTCCTGCATTTTTCGTGCATTTTGTAGCTTTGCCATGCTTGAACACACAGTTTTAACTTATGACATAGTACTTTGCTTGCATCCTGAACATGTAGTTTAAATAATTGAATTTCTGAACACTAGGCTCGTTGATTGATTGTGAACGCACGGTACACATTAGTTAAGAATTGAGCACACGGCCCAAGCACTGATTTGTCGAACTCACAGACCGAATTTGAAGGTGAACACACAGCACACACCGGCTAAGAGAAGAACACACAGTCCAAGTCGAT
>JAPPVO010007415.1:0-15694 GCA_030407325.1 Camellia japonica | reverse complement strand
TATAAATTATGTCAGTTGACTAAACAGAAACTAACAAAGGGTTTCTTTTTGTTATGCAATTACAAACCTAAAAGGGATGAGTAATTTCCTAACCTCAAGAATATTAATGTATTTGTTGCAAACCTAATTTACCCTACTATAAAAAGCAAAGTCTAATCAAAACTCTTGGTTAGTAGAATATTTGTAATCTTATTCATGTGGAGATTTTGACCATATGGTTACTGTGGAGCCAACCTGAAATACAAATTTAGGTTGAGTAATCAAAGTCAAAAAGGTCCTATAAAGAAAAATTATTGAATGATTATATTATATTATTAGTATTATTATTATATTGAATTTTTTTTTAGTTAAAGACGTATACAACAATCCATATAAAAGAATGTTTGGGAAAAGGTTAATATTAATATTTTTATTTTTATTTTTTTGCTTTAGAAAATAAAAATAATTAAATATTTGAAAACATCCAAATTTTTTTGTGTTTGATAATATTTTTTTTGAAAAATTTAAAAAACAGGTTTTCAATATTTCCTAAAAAGTGAGTTGTGTTTTTTTTTTTTAAATGAAAACAAAAAAAAAAAAAAACTCAACCAGATATACAAGTTGAGCTTTCATGGAATTTACACAAGCTATGATAACGAAAGAAAATGTAAACTAGAGATATATATACAAGTGAGTCTACATATTAGACCACAGTGCATGAACTGATGAAATCAAAGTAGTACGTGGCATTCCAGGATTGTTTGTGAAAAAAGTTTCCAAAAATAATACTACAGACTCCTAAAATATATGATTGGTCCAAAAAGAAAAAAATTTTAAAAAATAAAAACATTGTTGGAACAATCTTCTGTGTAAATAAAATAACTTGAAATAAATTCAAACAAAATAAATAAATAACATACCGGATTTATTTATCGAACCAAAATAAAATTAAGACCAAGTCGAGTGTGTGACACTCTGTCCTTAAGACAGATTCGCTCCGCTACGGTACTTACGGTTGAATGGCGTCTATCTCCCAGGATACAATGATCTTTACAAATTTATAGAAGCACTTCAAATAAATTTGTTCGGCGAACCAAACCTGTGATCTAAACTCTCTTAAATTTATTCTAAAACTAAATATGAAGAATAAATACACTAGAAAAAAATTGGACAATAATAAGACAAAATATCAGACTATTTTTCGGACTGCAAAATCAGATATACGTACTGATTTTTTTTCGGATTGCAAAAATAAAGGATCCCAAAACTGTTAGAAATGAAACTATTTATAGGCAACAAAGTAAAAAGGTGAAACCTTTCAATTCAAATAAAGATGTCTGTTTGAACAGGAGTACTCAAATTCAAACATTTGAAAAAGAAAGTTCCGCTAGTTTATTGATGGAACAAAAACCAACCTATAAACTTTTATTAATTAAACTATTATATATATATATATATATATTAAACTATTTAAATATATATATATATATTAAACTATTGAAATAGTTTAATAAATAAAAGAAGAGGTACAAACTAAAAGAACCCAAAATTCGAATTAGAATTAAATTAAATTCTTACAATTACAAATTTTAGGAAACCACTCAAGAACCTAAAATTTGAATTTAGAATTAAATTAAATTCCCACAATAATTTTTTTATTGAAAAATTCAAAAGAATTTTATTAAATTAATTTGTAATATTTTATAATTTTATATTTTTATAAAAATTTATGTGTGTGTACATTTGTTTTAAGTGTGTTTTATATAAATTGATAAATATTTAATAAAAAAATACAAAATAAAATAAAACAAAAATAAAAAAATAAAATAAAATATATATATATATATATATATATATGGTATGGTCAGGGGATTTGTTTTGAGAGAAGTCAAAGAATTTTGGGTAGAGAGAATATATGATGATGTTGGTTTGGTAGGTGTTGGTGGATGATTAAATAAAAATAAAAAGAAGAATCAACTTCCTATCTCTCTCTTTATATTCAATTCGGTGGAGTGTTCATGGAGGGGACAAAAAAAACAAAAAGGATAATAAATAAATAAATAAAACACAACAAAAGCAACACATACGGCTGGGAGGGCTCTGGTTTATTCTTTTTTTTTTAAAAGTGGTGAGCATGTGTTGAGGTGGGTCTAGAATATCATATCTCTCTCGGTGGATTATAAAGGGAGTGAGATGTTTTTAGAGGAAAGGAGGGGGGGATTTTCAGTTAGTGTTGAAGGCAATCATAAAAGGTGGTGGGTAAGAGAATATATCTCTTGTTGCTTAATTCGGTGGAAGGGCAGAGGAAGAAAAGAACATAGAGAGAATATTTGTTAGAGAGAGGGAACAAAAAGCTGAGGGGAAAAAAAAACAACAGACATGCATGTTCTCTCTCTTGCGAGGATGGGTTCTCTCTTTGGTTGAGAGAGGAGATCAATAAAAAAGAATCAAGGAGAGGAGAGACACACGGGTTAGGGGAGGACAACACACTCCAAACCCACACCACCAGTGAGACACACACGGTTGAGAGGAAGAGGAGAGAGCACAACACACATTCACACACAACCCACCTCTCACACCATACATAGATACACGGTTTAGAGAGAGGAAGGAGACCAAACCCAGCTCTCTCTCTCTCTCTAACAGAGCTCTCTCACACACTCAATCTCTCTCTCCCCCCCTCTCTCGGCATGCACACATGAGGACCACCAATTCAACACCCAGTAGAGACACCATCCACAAAAACACACGGCAGCAACCATATACACACACGGTTAGAGAGAGAGGGGGGACATGACACACACACAGACACCATCTTTTTCTCTTGGCAGTAGCAACCCAGCACACACTCCACAGACACAGCTACACACACACTACTAGTCCTCTCTCTCGGACGAGAGACACACACTGGATACACTCCACCATTCACACAACACACCAGCACACACACACACAGACACACGGGTTAGGGGGGAACAGCCACACACATCTCTCCCTCTCTCTCTCTCTCGGCTTGGGGGAGAGGAGGAGGAGAAACACACACACGGTTGTTCAGAGAGAGAAACCCACATGCACACACATGCACCTACCCATGCACACGGCACTCTCTCTCACTGAAACACCAAACACACACCAAACCCACATGCACACACATGCACCTACCCATGCACACGACACTCTCCCTCACTGATGCACATGCACACACATGTACTCATCACACACTCACTACCGAGGCATACAGAGAATCATCACATAGACACAACGCACATCTCTCTCTCTCTGGTCTATTATCAAGGAGCTTTGTGCTGTTATACAGGGGGAGAGCTCTCTCTCTACATTAGCAACAACGCAGGTTCACTTCTTGCATCAGGAGGGTGAAGACGGTGGGACCAAGCTGTGCAGATCCTCTCCTTGCAAGAGTTTACGAGCGTGTGTCCTTGCAACGGCTGAGATCAGCCGTTGCACATCCAACGGCTGAGATTAAAAAAAAAAAATTTTGAAATTTCAGATTCTTCCCGTCCCTCTCTCTCTCTGTGTCTCTGTTGCAGCAACATGTTCATCACAAACCCAGAAAAAAAAAATTAAAAATTCTGAAACTTTTTTTAATGGCTTTGTGTATATAGGGCAGCCATTAAAGACAGGAAAGTGGAGGAACAGAGGAGAGAACAGAAAGGAAGATGAAAGGTTGGAAAGTGAAAGTGTTGAATATCATGTTCATGACATGAGAAAAAGAGCCACACTTGGGATAAACACATCCAGAAGTTGTTCCTGCAAATCACAATAAGGAAACCAAAAAAAAATATATATATATTCCATGAAAGATAAAGTTAGTTCCATGGTGTGTTTGTTTGGATCTTCAATTTCTGGGTTTATTTTTTAATTTTTTTTTTTAACAAAGTTAAGATCCAAACAGTGCAAGAGTATTTCCAGAACCGAACCTGCAGGACCAGAGCTTCAAGTCATTGTTTGAGAAAGAGAGGACCGTTTGCTTTTTTCAGAAAAAAGAAAAGAGACAAGCACAACACAGTATGTGGTTCACAAGTAGATTTTCAGATTCTTCCCGCCCAAAACAAAACACAGTGTTGCAAGTAGATTTTCGGGGGAAACATTCAACACACAGTCATTCCTTCTTCTCCGAACCCACCCGATTTGGTAAACAGAGTTTGATCGTCTGCCGCAATGATCTTGTTCAATATTTGCAACAAATATTTAGTATTGCCGGGCTACCGAAATGCCCATCGTTTGACTGAAACTCATATTTTTCCTGTATTTAGATTTTTTTTTTCTTCTTTTTCTTTTCTTTTTACCAGATCTTCACAATCTATATTTTGTCTCCAAATCATGGAATAAGGATGAAGGAACCAAGAACAGGGGAAAAAACTAGAAAAGAATGGATTTTACGTAATAAAATAATAATGAACAACTCTTATTGACGTCGATTTCTCTTGTTTTCCTAGAACCTGCAAAATGGCTTATTCATCGGCAATGGTGGGGTTGAAATTTCTCTTGTTTTCCGCCATTGATGAACATGTTGCTGCAACAGAAACAGAGAGAGAGAGAGATAGGGGCGGGAAAGAATAGAAATTCCATTTTTTTTTTTTTAATCTCAGTCGTTGGATGTGCAACGGCTGATCTCAGCCGTTGCAAGGACACACGCTCGTAAACTCTTGCAAGGAGAGGATCTGCACTCGGGACCAAGGTTCTAAATATCGGCCGGTACGTACCGTACCGGCCGGTTCGTGCCGGAAAATGGGAGGGCCGAGTCGGATACTCACCGGTATACCGGCGAGACTGAATTTCACGGCCGTATCGGCCGATTCCCGATACGTATCGGGCTGAATCCGATACGCAAGCGATTTCTTTCCGATACATGCCGATACGGCTGAAAAACGAGCAAAGAACGGTGTCTTGTGTATGTATGAGTGTGGCTACTGAGCAAAGCAAAGCACCTGAGGAAATATTTTTATGTGTTGCAAACCTCTGAAGAAAAACGCAATCAGACTCACCATAAATGTATTGCAAACCTCTGAAGAAAAACGCAATCGGACCAAAACCCAACTCCTCAATCAAACCCAAATCCATCTCCTAGGAGCATTGATCTTGTAAAGTGTTGCAGCCTGCAGGGAGAAGCATCGAATCGAACCCAAATCCATCACCGATTTGAAGCTTCTTCGCTCAAGCCGCGACGACCGATACCCGATACGTACCGGTCGATACTACCGATACCGATACTCCGCGATCGATACCGTTACGTTACCCGATACCGCGATTTAGAACTATGGGTGGGACTGGTGTGCAAGTCCTGGATGGATGCTGTGGCTGGCCCCTACTGCTGGACCGACATCGACATCGACATCGACATCGACATCGCCATGAGCCACCACTAACCCTTGTTGCAGCTCCGTTGTAGCACAGGCTTCCCAGCGTCGTCGAGCACTCCGACGGCCTACACGACAGCTAGACGTGGATCTGCCCTGTGCGCTCGACCAGCCAGCTCGCGCGGCCTGCGCGCCTCATGTCTGTCTCCTGCAGCCTCGCCACTGCTTCCAGCCGCAACTCCACGACTGAGCCACCACCACCTGGAGCCTCACTCACCTCGGCTGCTTCTCTCTTTCTCTGAGGAGAGGAGAGGAGGGTCAATACAGCGACGGTGATGGGCAAAGAGGCAACGATCCACCATATCTCTCGGAGTCCACCGATTCATCACCTTCCAACGCACCAGAGTGAGTTCTGTGCCTACAGATGACGAGTGCCAATGCATTAGTGAATTCGTTGTCTGCTGCTGCTGCAGCGGTTGGCCACGACCCCGTCCACATCGTGCCTTCCGACGTTGTCTATGCCGACGGAGTCTCCGATTTGCTTTTGCAACGTCTGCTTGTTCCAACTAGACTCACCCTACATCGCCTAAGCAAGGACTTGGAAGTGTAGTGCTCTGGACAGCTCCATGTCAAGTCCATCTAGAAGTCCAATAAGAGTATTTGGCCATTGAACTAGTCATGAACTCTGGTTTCTGTGGAGGAAACCCGTATCCAGATATAGTTTTGCTCGGGTCTAGTTATTAATGTTATTGTATTAGTGTAGTTAATTAGAATTTTATAATTAGTTAATTACTTGGTTCATTAGAATTGTATAATTAATTAATTAGTGTAATTAATTAGTTAGTTTATTTAGAATTTTAGAATTAATTAATTAGAGTAGTTAATTAGTTAATTCATTAGAATTTTAGAATTAATTAATTAGTGTAGTGAATTAGTTAGTTCCTTAGAATTGTATAATTAATTAAGTAGTGTAATTAAATAGAATTTAATTAATTAGTGTAATTAAATAGCTCATTAGTGTAGTTAATTATTTAATTCTGTAGAATGTTAGAATCAATTAATTCGTGTAGTTAATCAGATAACTCATTAGAATTTTATAATTGATTAATTAGAATTGTATAATTAATTAATTAGTGTAGTTAATTAGTTAGTTCATTATAATTTTATATTTAATTAATTAATGTAATTAATTAGTTAGTATTTTATAATTAATTAATTAATTAATTAATTAGGTAGTTCCACTTTGTAATAATTTGCTAGAATAATTAATTAGTTAATGATTAATTAGTTAGTCCTAATTATTTAATTAGATGATTTAATTAGAGTAGTTATTTAATTAGTTATTCCATTAGATAAGTTATTTAATTTGATTAGCTATTTAATTAGTTAATTCATATTCACTAGCTTAGCATAATTAGTTATTTCCTTGTTGTAATAATTAATTAGCCTTGATAACTAGCTTATTTATTCAAATTTTGTAATAATTAGTTAAGTAATTTAGTTAGCTAGTTAGTTCATTCGGACCCTCCTGCGTGAGGGCGCATTTATTTAATTAGCTAGTTATTCAAGTTTTGTAATAATTAGTTAAGAAATTTAGTTAGCTAGTTAGTTCATTCGGACCCTCCTGCGTGAGGGCACATTAGTTCATTCGGACCCTCCTGCGCGAGGGCAAACAAACTTGTAATAAGTGTGCGTGTGTGTGTGCATGTCTTCCAACCCCACGTCTTTCTCCCTTTTATTTATCAGCTTATGATGGTTAGTTTAGAGGCATCATGTTTAATTTAGCATACTCATGTTGCATCCACTTGTATTGCATGCACCAAGGCTCGGTTCATCATCCAATTCGCATTGGTGTTTCAATACTTCCTTGAATACATGCTTAGACCCATGCGATCAATTCATTTCATATGCCATATTAGTAGCCGAGTCTAGTAATTGCATATCACATGTGTTGTATAGTTAGGAATCATGCATATTTTCTAACTTTGTTTTGTAGCTTGTTCGCGGGACGTCGGTAAATATGTGAGTTGTTCTGCTTTAGCATCCCGCTTGTACATAATTTTCTTATTATGTTAGCATCCTACCATGAGGCTAATTGCTTAAATGATAAACTGTTTGAATGCCTGTGGATGAAGGCTTGTTGCTTAAATTGGAATGATTCAACGAATGTATGTTAAAGATTCACAAACCTGGCAAATTAAGCCCACCTAAGGGTGGCAAATTCAAACCCTTTTCGAGAAACAAATATGAAATTGAATTGTTCCAATTGAGCAAACTAGTCTATACCTTGTATGCTTCACATAATAAATTTTAGGATTTATTAAATAATCAGAATAAGAACATATTGTACATAAGAATCACATCATAATTAGTAGAGGCCGATCTTTGATCGGGTGAGTGGGGTGCTCATTATTGACCTTCCCCTCTCATACCTAAGTTCCGAACCAAGACACTTTGGTAACGACGGACTAATGGCCTTTGGCACGAGTCACGGGTTTCCTAAATTTTCCATAAATATTTAGGTGACGACTCTGAAATCTGGCAAAGCAATCCATTTTTGGCAATTGATTCAAACATCGATTTTCCAAAAACAATTGCCGGATTTGGACTCTTTTTGTGTTTCCACTGTTTCACATTGCACTTGTGAAATCAGATTCAGAACCAACACAAGTGGAGTCCGAACTGTAAGGGCTATTTCATTCTTCCGAAAGGGAGCGCGAAAAGCCGAGCTACACCCACATGAATGGAATTTGACGGAGAGAAAATACAACAACATGATCTAAATACAGAGAGTACAGAAATTGAAAATATTCTGCAAAGGATAGGTAGCTTTTGGCTTTGAACCTTCCCTTGTGAGACACTATCGGATTTACTAGCTAACCAGTGAACATGATGTCTTGAACTGTTCAGCCGTTTGTGTAAACCAAGACAATAGAACTCACACAGTATATTCCCAGACACAGTTTAGTTCTCACTATTGTGTTCATTTTGGCCCTGAACAACCTGGTCTTCATTAGTGTTCTAGAGAATTGTAGCCCTTCACAAATCTCACAGAACCGGCCCAGTTCACACTTACATAGGTGATTCTTATGAAGAGTATCCTGCCATACTCTACTAGGTTTACCTAGATATAAAATCATTAAAGTTTTAATAACCTAAAACGTTGCAGACATCACTATTTCATCAAAGAAATGGGTAGGAGTTAGACTCCCCAGTGATCCTTCTGAGTCATTCACAACTCGGTTGTCCCTTTGAACCTAGATCTTGGGATCTCCAGTCAACTAGGTTGGGTTGCCGTTGTGGTAACTCTTATTTAATAGGCTTAAGTCCCATTCCCCTCGATGAATTCTCAACTAACTCTCTTGCTAACCCTTTGGTTAGTGATCGCTATGTTGTCTTTAGACTTAACATATTCTATGGAAATAATTCCATTAGAGAGTAGTTGTCTTACGGTATTATGTCGACGACGAATGTGTCGTGACTTACCGTATACATATGACTCTGTACTCTACCTATAGCTGATTGACTATCGCAATGTATGCATATAGCAGGCACCGGTTTTGGCCATATTGGAATATCTTCAAGGAAGTGGCGAAGCCATTCTGCCTCTTCCCCTGCTTTGTCTAAGGCTATGAATTCTGATTCCATAGTAGACCTAGCAATGCAAGTCTGTTTGGAAGATTTCCAAGATACAGCCGCCCCACCAAGAGTAAAGACATACCCACTGGTGGACTTCGAGTCTCTAGTACCCGATATCCAGTTTGCATCACAATATCCTTCAATACTGCTGGATATCTGGTAAAATAAGTCCAATGTTACGAGTAAATCGGAGATCTAAGAACCCTTATAATTGCTTTCCAGTGTTCTACTCCCGGATTACTCGTATGTCTACTTAATTTACTTACTGCATAAGCTATATCTGGGCGAGTGCAGTTCATCAAGTACATTAAGCTTCCAATAATTTGGGCATACTCTAATTGAGAAATACTTTCTTGTCCATTCTTAGAAAAATACAAATTAACATCTACAGGTGTTCTAGCAAGATGAATTCAACTTCACTGTTGACAGCTTCTTTCCATAAAGGAGCTTCAGGACTGGACATAGCCTCTTTAAAAGTTAAAGGCTCATTTTCTAACAAAAATGTTAGAAAATCTGGACCAAAAGATTTTGAAGTTCTAGCACGTTTACTACGCCTAGGTTCCTCTTCCTCATTTTGATCTAACTCTTGTTCTTGATCATGTTCTTGATCCTGACTAGTAATGGCATCATGAGATCTTTTATTGTTACTAGTCTCTGTAACAAGCCCGCGAGGGACCTCGCTACAGTTCGGACTCGATTTTGTTGCGGTTCTAAATCTCGAACCAAAGAGCCAAATCCGGCAAATCGTTTGAGAAAAACTGATTTTTTGAAAGAAGTGCCAAACATGGACTGCTTTGCCAGGAAACAGAGTCGCCACCTAAATATTTTTAAATGGGAAATTTAGGAAACCCTAACTCAGTGCCAAAGGCCACGTGTCCGTCATCACCAAAGTTGGCTCGGGAACTCGGGTACGATTGGGGAAGGTCACATCGTGAGCACCCCCGCTCGCCCGGTCAAAGACCGGCCTCTACTAACCATGATATCTGTTTTTGAAAAACCTTGTGAGTTCTTATTCCGATTATTAGCCTAGATTACTATGTGATGCTCGCAGCAAACAAGTATAGACTGGGCCGCCTGAATTGGAACAAAACATTTGAAAATGGTTGATGGTGCTACCCGCAGGTAGGCTTAAAAACGCGGATTTGCCACCCTCAGGTGGGCTTAGAAAACATGATTGAGAATTGTCCCAATTCAGATAACTCAACCTCCACCCACAGGCATTCAAGGCAGATATATCACATAAGCACATAGCCTCATGGCAAGCATGCTATCATGGCAACACTCACACGCATGTAAGTATGCTAAAGCATAAAAGCTCACCTAGTACTCAAGCCAAACAGAAGCTACATTAGAAATCATGCATGGATCCTAAGTATACAGAATGCCTAATGCAACACATGCAAAATGCAACTATAGCAGGCTCGGCTATTCTAAACATGGCATATGAAATGCTACAACTATCATGTTCAATTTGGAATTGAAATACGAATGCAGTTTGTATGATGCGCCGAGCCCGGGCGTGCAAAACAGATGAATGATGCAAACATGCTGTCATACTGTTATGCTAATTGAAATAATGCCCTATATCTAACCATCATAAGCGGGTAAATAAAAGGGAGAAAGAAATGGGGGTTGGAAGACATACATCACACTCACCCACACTTATTACAGTTATGCCCTCGCGCAGAGGTCCGAATAAATATACAGTCCGAATGAAAGAATAATACAGTCCAAATATTACAGATTCTTAATTAATTAACAATTAACTAAGAAAAACAGTAAACTGGCGCGCAGGCCAAGCTGCCTTGCTTCTGATGTATGATGTATGTTGGGCTGCCTCGGGCGGAAATCCACCGGGGATGCCCTGATTAGCCTCTGTTGCAGTGTTTTCTCGAAATACGCGCCAGACTCCGAAAGTTGCTAATCTCTGAGTTTGCTGCAACAGAGAGCAGGAAAAGGCACAGCAGTGTATTTCACAAATATATGCATGCCTCGATCCTCGTGCCACCAATCACGCATACCGATGCATGATGGCGAGGAGTCGAATTGCACAACTAATATAGGGATGAATGCAGATGAATGCTAAAACAACACTTAACTCCATCATGGATAATCCGGAGTGTCGGTGACTTGGGAATTGAGACCCGTTCCGTTACTCGGAGTACGAAACGTGCCTCGTTTCCCGTGCAATATGCATGATATGCATGAAATGCAACTAACATACAACCTAGCATGCACGATGCTATGAGAATGAGATGCCTCGAATGCGTGCCCACTGGCACGCGAACCGAGGTGATGACATAAAGGCACGAAATGCAATGATGGGCTTACACCAACATGAGAAGGCCTCAGCCACACTCATACTGGATGCCGGAATGATAAAAAAGAGGTGCCCCGAAGTGCGTGCTCACGGGCACGCAAACTGAGACGATGATGAAATGCAAATCGGATAAAACAGAGGGCCTCGAAATACGTGCCCACGGGCGCGCACACCGAGGCGATGATAAAAAGTGGAAATCGGATAAAACCGAAGTGCCTCGAAATGTGTGCCCACAGGCACGCACACCGAGGCGATGACAAAATGAGAAAATCGGATAAAACCGAAGTGCCTCGAAATGTGTGCCCACAGGCACGCACACCGAGGCGATGACAAAATGAGAAAATCGGATAAAACCGAAGTGCCTCGAAATGTGTGCCCACAGGCACGCACACCGAGACGATGATAAAATGCGGAAATCGGATAAAACCGAAGTGCCTCGAAATGTGTGCCCACAGGCACGCACACCGAGGCGATGACTACGGCATGAAAATGTGATTGGGCTTACACTAACATGAGAGGGCCTCAGCCACACTCACATCAGATGCCGGTGACGAAAACGGAGCGCCTCGAAGTGCGCGCCCACGGGCGCGCAAACCGAGGCAAGGCGGAATGACATGGGAAATGATATGCAAGCATGGCAATGGAATTTCAGCACTCACAAATGATGTAAAACAGCCCCGAAATGATACGGAATAACAACCGAAGCATGCAATCATCCCGAAAATGTGAAATTAAGCCCCGAAATGGCCTACGGCCATGCTAAACATGCAAAATATGATCATGGAAGCAAAAACAGTAGCAAGGCAGTCCCAAATATGGCATTTTTTCAGTAATAAACATGGCCAAAATGCAAGCATAGATATGGCAATAATAGCTCGCAAGATTAATGGTCAAAAGAGCATTATAAAGGGGGATGGTATATAGAAAATGAGAATGGACAAACTTTCTTCTACAACATTAAAGAGGACCTAAAAATAAGCATATATGCAGAAGATGGCAGCCTCTAAATCATAAGACAAACATGCCAAAAATGGAAGGCAAAATGGAGCCGCAAAAGGGTATAACACAAGACATGCAATCTATACATCAAATGACCAAACCTTCTTCATGAAACATGTAAAGGGGGTCAAAATAAGACCAAAACCAGTAGGGGTCGAAGTCCCAAAAACAAACACAAATAGGTCAAAAATTGGATACAAAATATGCATACTTGATGAAATTGAAGGAACTAGTATATACAATGGCCAAATGAAGTTGAGCTCCTCTACAATGTTGTAGAGGGGCTCAAAATAAGCAAGAAAGCAGTAGGGGTCGGAGCCCCAAAAACCAACACAAATAGGTTAATTTTAGCATGCAAAAATGTGACAATCTTGATGAGTATTGAAGGAACTAGTATATACAAATATCAAATGAAGTTGAGCCCTTCTACAATGTTGTAGAGGGGCTCAAAATGAGCACAAAAGCAGTAGGGGTCGGAACCCCAATTCTCAACCAATTAGAGTATAAAAAAAGATCAAGAAAAAGCCCCAAAAGTTGGTTTTGAATACTTACCCTTGAAGACTTGCCTTTCTTTGCTTCTTGGCTTGGATTTGTGGCTTCTCAACCTCTGAAATTCACTTCCTAGCTGCTGGAATCAAAGTTGGAATGGTGAGGCTAGGTGTTGGTGAAGAAATCAAGTAAGACTTGAAGCTTTTTTGAAGGTTTTGGCTATGGAGATTAGGGTTTTTGCTTAAGTGTTCTTGAAGGCAAATCTTCTAACCTAGGCAAAGGAGCCCTTGGTCCTTTAAATAGGCAAAACAAGGTGTAAAAGGGGAGGGCAAAGCATCCAAGCTTTCCCTCCCAAAATATCCCCCGGATGGGGGAGATATTTGGCAAAAATATCCGGACAGCTGTGCTGAGCTGGAAAGCAAGAATCCGGCCGGCCAGGTAGATTTCTGGAGGTGGCCGGCCCCACCCCACCTGGTCGGCCAGCCACTCAGCCTAGCCGACCGGCCACGCCAAGAAAATGAACAGAAGATTTTCTGGCCGACCAGTATGCCAAAGTGTCCTCCCAAGTGTGTAGATCAATGCCTCAAGGTCGGAATCTGGCAACTCTGAAGCAGAAGTCACAACATAGAGCTTGAAGGAGAGGCTCAAAAATGAACTGTATAATTTCTGGCCGACCACCTTCTTTTTGTGTCCTCCAAGATGTGTAGAACAAGGATCCAAGGTTGAAATTCGGCAACACTGAAGCAGGAGCCACAACATAGAGCTTGAAGGAGAGGCCCAAAAATGAAACCCACAGTTTCTGGCTGACCAGTAGTTTTTAGGGTCCTCCCTTGTCCCCTGATCACAGATATGTAGCTTTGGTCGGAAGAAAATGGGCCTAGGGTGTTCCACATTGGCCCGGAAGTGAGCAAAACGGGCGCCGGAGGAGCGAAATTGGTTATCTGGGATAATTGCTGGCCTCCTACCCTCCAGTGATCTTCCCAATGTTGAAACAGAGGTACCTGCCAAATTTGAACAAAAACTAATGAGAAATGAACGCTCGGGGCCAAAACCGAGCCATTCGGGATCCCGAAAATGGGCTGCGGGTGCCGGAAGTGGTGTTCGGCAGCGAAGTGGGTATCTGCAACTCCAGTGTCCCTCAGAATGACAAAACAGAGGTTCCTGCCAAAAATCAGAGAAAACCGATACAAAATGAATGCTCGGGGCCCAAACCGCGCAATTCGGGGCCCGAAAACCGGCTGTAGGCACCGGAAGTGGCATACGGCCACGAAGTGGGCATCGGGGGCCCCAGTGTTCCTCAAAATGATAAAACAGAGATACTAGCCAAGAACCGGAGAAACCTGATGCGAAATGAAAGCTCGGGGCCCAAATCACGCAGTTCAGGGTCCCGAAAACCGGCTGTAGGCACCGGAAGTGGCATACGGCCACGAAGTGGGCATCGGGGGCCCCAGTGTTCCTCAAAATGATAAAACAGAGATACTAGCCAAGAACCGGAGAAACCTGATGCGAAATGAAAGCTCGGGGCCCAAATCACGCAGTTCGGGGTCCCGAAAACCGGCTGTAGGCACCGGAAGTGGCATACGGCCACGAAGTGGGCATCGGGGGCCCCAGTGTTCCTCAAAATGATAAAACAGATACTAGCCAAGAACCGGAGAAATCGGAGATGGTTGGGCGGTCCCGAGCCGAGGCACACGGCTTGACGGCCCCGAAAACCGGGAACCGGGCTCCGAAATGGGAAAAATGGCCTACGGCCACGAAAAGTAGCGCACGGCCACCGAGAGATGGTCTACAGGACCACTCCCTTCCCTCAGGAAAGAAAACAGAGAAAACCGAGTCTGGTTCGCAAACCGAGACAAGGCACAGAAGAGGATTCGGAAGTTCGGAGGCGGGGCGCACGGCCGCGACTCTGAGACTTCTGAATGAGCACAGTATGCAACATCACCGAGCGCTCAATCGGTGACGTCTGAGCCTTAAGGTCGGTCAAAAATGGGGTGTCTACAGTTGCCCCTCTTTGACAGAACTCGGAAGTCACAAGTGACGGGGGTGAATGTCAAAGCCCAGAGACGACCCATTTTTGACAAGGCCGAAGACTTAGACAAACAAACAGGATAAACAGAGGTATGTGTGCCCGCAAGCAGGGGGCAAAATGCAAAGCGACATGCACAGAGCCAAATGATCATGCAAATGCAGCAAGCTGTAATGAAGCAAGTATTGACAAATAGATGCAACAGTTTTAAGCAAGAATGCAAAGCAACAACTACATTTCATGCAGTTAGGAATGCGGAGAATCATTCGATTCTCGTCGCGTCTCACACGGAGAGATACGATACCTGCGCGATTCGTCTGGTCGCACCAGCCTCAAATGAACCGTACATGCAATATCGTGCCTGCAAAATAGAGAAATTCAACAAGAACAATATGCCAACAACATATATTCAATGTGATTCCTGTGTTCCAAAAGTCTGACACACGCAGTGCCGGCGTGAACGCATCGCAATGCGAGAAAAGATAATGTGTGATAACGCATACTCAAGTATAGAGATATGGTAAACATGTATGACAATGAAGAATATTCATGAGAAGGCAAATTATGAGCCAAATAATGCGAAACGAGCGCAAATCAGGGTGCCCGTTTGTTGCGAAATAATAAACAAGAAAGCGCGCATTTCGGCGACGACAACTCGATCGCGGCCCCTGATTCACTTCCCGGAGAGGTCATAACATGTTCAACAAGGATACACCTCAATTTTGATGAATAATGGTGAGACACATGTCAGAAATTGCAGCTAAAGTTCCAACGGAGCAATTTCGCGCCAGAAAGTGCACTTTTCTCGAACTTTTTCAGGTCCCGGGAACTCCAAAATTCCTCAAAATTTGCAGAGAGGTAGGGGAGGGGGTGGAGACATGGTCGGCCAGGCCTTGGCCCTAGGAGAGGCTGTCGGCCAGGTGG
>JAPPVO010007414.1:0-28770 GCA_030407325.1 Camellia japonica | reverse complement strand
TAGATTGCTCTGCTGCAAAACAGATTTTTAAAAAAGATGTTAAAAACTTAGCATCTAAACAGATATTCGTGACTTGGCAGAGTTATTTATCTAATTTTGATTTTGATATTAAATATATTAAAGGCGAAAATAACTCTTTGCCTGATTTCTTAACCAGGGAATAAGGGTGTCATTACGTCTATGCCCTGCCATTACTTGCCGGTAGTGGCTAACGTGCATATACGGATCCGTCTTGCCATTGTATAGTGTGAACTTGGGTTGATGAAATCCAGCTGGAAGTGGTGCGCTCTTAATATCAACAGATAGAGGGGTGGCAGATGACGACACGAGAGATGGTAGTTGCTGTCGCGCGTGTATGACTTCTCGCTGGCAGGTTCGAATCACCAACCCCATAGCTTTTGGTGATGGAGAAGGAGGGTGTCCCTTACTGGTTTTGACTGCCTGAGCGACGGGATTAGGTGCGCTCATTGTGGTTTCCCACTCCTACAACACCCTTCCCTTGATCTGCCGCTTCAACGCCTCCATCTTTGCCGCCATCCTTCGAATAACGACATCTTGGTCTCTTAGTTTGTGCTCCAAGCGTTGAGCGTGTGTCCCTCTTTCTTGTCGGCGCCCTTCAGGACTCTGTGAATGGTTAGTGCTCGTCGCGCGTTTGTCTCACGCATCTCTGGGTAGCCCTCTTGAGGAGGTCTCCAGCCCTGCCAAGGTCGGAATGGCAGGAGGGCCATCTCTTCTCCGGACTGACTTTGGAGTGATATTGTTGACGACGAATAGCAGGGTTTCATCGTTGTTTGCCATGGAAAATGATCAGAAAAGCTTGGACAAGGTTTTGTTTGCCAAAGATTCCCACAGACGGTGCCAATTGTACGGGGGGAGAAATATACGCCTCGCTTCGTACTTCCTTTCTACTAAGCTCGCCTCGCTCCGTTAGAACTCCGTCGTGCTGTGAACAAAACAAAGGTGAGCTACCCAGCAGGTGGATTTGTCGAAAAATCCCTCTAGCGGCCAAGTTAGCTTTCTTGGAGAAGAGAGAAGGCAGAGCACTGTAGAGAGAGAATCACAAAAAGTTGCTTACCCTCAACGTCTCTATGCGCCTCCCTTTTCTAGGCTGGTCATACAGTCTCAGAGATTGTGGGCGCACTACCTCTATTGTCCTTCAGTGAACAGGCGGTTATGCTCCCTTCTACGTTCCTTACACGTGTAGAGACCAAAACTACCAAACAGTATTTGTCATAACACTAAACGGTATTGACGCATATCAGGAGTGGATTCTTTTCTTCTCGACATGGTTTTGGAACTTTAACCTTCTATTCTAGTTTGGCTTTTTTTTTTTTTTTTTTTTTTGGGTCAGCTGATTCAAAATAATATCATTGTTATGTTGTAAAAGACTTCATTTCATTGTTGTATAATTGTGGCAGAACACTACATAATTTATGAAATGGTTGATGCTTGCAGTGACATCTTATTTTCTTTGTCTTGGTTGTTTTTATTTTTGGTTGGAAATATGTTGGTGAAATTGTCATTTGTCCATGGAAAGGCATCATGCAATTGTTGATGCAATTGTAGGGGAAGTATTGAACATTTGCCCAGAGTCTGTAAGCATAAATGGTTTTCTAGTAGGGGTTTGATTGGTACAACTTCTAGTAAATTGAATTAAAAAGGAGAAATTAAGAATACTTTTTCTTCTGCTTTTTAATAATTACTTTTCTTTTATTAAAAAGCTTATTTAAGTTATTTCTGTCTCATAAGAGGTATAAAAAAATTATACCAAAAAATCTGATACAAATTTTCAAAATAAAAAAAGTTTTAAGGCCTCGTTTGGAAACAGATTAATTTAGTAACTTTTTGATTTTTTGACTAAAATATGAGATAAAAAAAAACTAGTATATTTGGGATGACTTTTTGATTTTTTAAGAAAAGATGTGCAAAAAATAGAGAGAAAAATGAATATTTGACTTTTTGATATAGGTTATTAGCTTTTTGTTTTTTTTTTTTTTTGTGACTTTTTGACTTTTTAACTAAAATTACCACTTGTCAAACGAGGCCTAAACATCTCTATAAACACACTAAAATATAAAATAGGTTATAATATGTCATACATTATCACTTTGCCTCATTTTTCAAATTGATAATCATGTGTCTTATTGGTGAAAGAAATCAAATTCCCACTCATCATCGTCATCACCACTGCTACCAAGTTACATTATGCCATTTGCAAAAATATATATATATATATATATATTTTGGAATACATAAGCATTGTTAAGTCATTTGTGGGGTTGATTCATATTTTCATAGTACTTCCAAAGCAATAATCCACATACTTTCACATCCTCAAAACTTAAACTTGGTAGAAGTAGAGAGTTCAGCACATTTTTATTTCCTTCAATGAGAAAAAAAAGTTAACAGGGATTGGAAAACAACCCTGACCAACTCACAAACTAAAAAACTCAAATGTTTTTGAGAAATTCTAGGACATGGGTATTGTAAGCGGAGCACATAAGGCGGGAACCTGCAAATCCAGCCCCCTTTGCCAAGGCCTCAAATTCCTTCCCCGTCCTTTCTTTCCCACCCGGGGTGTTAGCGAGCATGATAGCATCGACACTGATGACAAGTTGAGTCGCGATTTTGGTGTCCAGGACTTCAGGGAGAATCAACTCGGCAATAATCACCTTCCCATTGTCCGGCAATGCTTTGTAGCAGTTTTTAAAAAGTTTCAAGCAGTGTTCGTCGCTCCAATCATGGCATGTCCACTGTTTGGAACACAAGCTTAGTTAGTTTAAGGGTGATCCAGACAAAGTATGAAAAAAATTTTCTCAGCTACCAAACTTATTGCGTTGGTAATGAGTCCAAATACTATTTAAGGGATAGTGTTTCAGTAATCCTTTAAATTCATTCTTTAAATTCACCTATGGAATGATCATTTTCTCATAATGGTATTGGTGATTTCATTTGTAATGCACTTTTTTTTTATTATTATTTTTAGTTAATCAAACATAAAAATAAATATTTTAATAGAATGATGATTCAATTTTATTTCATTTCAGTTAACCAAATACTATTTAAGGGATAGTGTTTCAGTAATCCTTTTCCATTCCACTCAGAACTCAAATGCCTTTAGCACTATCACTTACCAATAACTAGTTCTCCCACTCAGGAGCCAAGAAATGGAGCAGGTAAGACAACAACACGAAAAATTCTAAGTTCGTGGAATTCGATCATAAAATTAGAAATAATCATTTAATATAAGATGAAATTTATTAAATTTGTAAATTTTATTCTCTATAAAAGAATTGTGTCTCATTTTATGATCGAATTCAATGCACGGAAGTCAAGATTGTAAAGTTTCAAAATTCACCTTTATGAAAATGGCATCTCCTTCTGGCACGCTAACAAACATGTCAACCCCAACATGCTCCACTCCTGCGTGCACATACAATTTCAACATTGAAAATAAATAAATAGAATAAAATAAAATTCAGACAAATATAGTTTGTTTGGTTTGGATTTTCTAGATTCTCTTTATAAAAAATTAAAATTTTTTCTGTTTTGTGTTTTTTTGTTTTCACTGATTTTTTTTTAATATTCTAAGTAATTTTTTAAAATTTTTAAATACACCTAACATAAATACACTTAAAAGTATAATATTTGTATAAAAATCTTTAGAAAATTCATTAAATATAAAAAATATAAAAAAAAAAATTTACGAGAATTCAATATATTTTTTGTATTCTTTTGTATTTATCGATTTTTTAAAATATTTTACTTTTTATCTAACTAAGGTGCATTTAAAAAAATAAAAAAAATTACTTAAAATTTTAAAAATATTCACTAAAAATAAAAAAATACGTAAAAATAAAAAAACACAATTTAAAAAAAATTGAATCAAAAAAATTAAAACCAAAATGAATGATGATCAATACGACCCATTGATTAGCAATTATTGATTGCACATGACTTATCTCGAGTCAATTGGAATCTAGTCGTAAAAGAAGCTGTACTTCAAAATAAATCATATTGTCTAACTTATTATGGTTTTTTAGTGTTTTTTTTAACTTTTTATATATGACAAGTGATTTTTTTATTTATTGGACAGTGCCAAAGGGTTTATTCTGTCTAATCAATTGAATTCCAATTGCTACGCTAAAATGTATACCGTGGTAAGATGGGGCATCTTCAATAACATGAGGCAAGTCAAAGTAAATGCCCTTGATGGTTGGATGTTTGGCGACGATCATGTTAAGTGTAGCTCCGATGCCGCCTCTGACGTCGACGAGTGTGGTGAGGCCGTCGAAACCTTTGTAAGTCTCAAGAATTTTCTTCATGATAATGGTGGAGGGGTTAGACATTCCCAGATTGAACACCTTGCTGAATCTGAGGTCGGTACTGCTGTATTCAAATGCAGTCATTCCATAGGCCTTATTGAATGGAATTCCACCATCAAGAACTGCATCTTTCAAATAATACCTACATTCAATTTAATAGTACCAAACATGTGAGACAATCTCCATGGAACCTAATTATATTGTCTGATCTATCATAATCTTCTCTCTCCTTTTGTCCATGGCTCATGTAGCACATGGTCAAGTTAGATAGATCTCATCTCGGTGGAACATTCGTCCTTTTTTAAAAATAAAAAGCCGGAAAACTTTAGTATAAAACTGTGTCAAAGGCTGAAAATATTAAAGCCTTGTTTGGGGTACTTTAAAAAAGTCAAAAAGTTACTATTCTATTTGTTGGTGATAATTACAAATAAAACACTAGAAAATAAGAATAATAAAAATTACAAAAACTATTGTAAGGGCTGAGGCGCGGGAAATTCGCTCTCTTTAAGGAGATTCAAGCCCTCTGCGGTTAGGTAAAGCCTCACACCGGTGCAGCAGAAAAAACCTTCACTTGTCCCCCCAGGATATAACAGCCCGACTAAGTCGTATGGTTCACCAATATTGCACAATTGGTTGAACCCAAAGCTTTATCACATACACCTTTTTTTATTTGCCTGATAATCTCACACTAGACATAACAAAGTAACAAAAACTCCTTATCGTATATACCAAGATAGGAAATTAGCTCAATATATATAGAAGATAAGGCTTGGAAGGTTTTTCTTGATGATTAAGAAAATGATAAAGACTTGGAGAAGACTTGATGAAGATAAGTCTTAGCGAAGACTTGGAGAAGATTTGAAAGGATAAGAATGGGGAGACTAAGACCAAGACTTGGCAAAGACTTGACAAGGACTTGGAAAGCTTAACCTGGAAGAAAAGAAAAGAAAACCAACCTATAATACATTATAATATTAAAATACCTGCTAACATTCCCCCACCTATTTTAATATTATAGGTAACCAAAACTAAGATTATTAGGTAAATAAGGATATTATGCATCATGGTAGGTGTGCTCTGCATTGAACCTCCATTAGTGAAACAATAATATCTACTCTAGAGCCAATAGTATGCTCAGCATTGAACTATGACTACTTAAGGGAAATAAATAATTATTGCACACACACAATATTCTAGGTGTTCACAAAAGCTTTAAAAGCTAGCACATTACGGCCTTGTGCAATCCCAGGATTCATGAGTGTGTTTGAGAATTAGCCCAAATCTCATAGGCAGCGGCTCCACTACCACACGCACATAGGTGAATTCTGTCAAGGGTACTCCTGTAACTATGACACCCCACTCAATAAGAGCTACAGAAATTCATTAAGAGTTTTTTAATAACTCAACCTCTACAACGTTACAGGATAAATACACTTACATCATAGGGATGGGTAAAAAGTAATTTAGTGCATTTCTCACGGCCATCATATGATCGTTTTTCTCATTGAACCCAGTTACAGGATCTCTGGTCCCTGGGTTGAGTATCCTCATACATGGCTCCTGCTATATTCAATGGGCTTCAACCCCATCCCCCTCGATGTATTCCAGACTCTATCTCTTGCTAAGGCCTTAGTTAATGGATCTGCAAGATTATCACCAGATTTAATATAATCCACATTTATGATGCTATTATTCATATAAGATCTCACAGTACTGTGTTTTCTTCTGATAGGTCTGGATTTGTCGTTATAATAACGGTTATTAACTCGACCAATTGCTGCGGTGCTATCATAATGAATTAATATAGGTGGAATCAGTTTTTCCCAACAAGAGATTTCATTTAACAAATCTCTTAACCAATTTGCTTCTTCACTAGCTGTAGCAAAAGCAATAAGCTCAGCCTCCATTGTTGAATTAGCAACAATGGTTTGTTTTTTCGATTTCCAACTTATAGCACCACCTCCCAATGTAAATAAGTAACCAGTGGTTGATAATGAATCATGTGACAAGGTATTCCAATCGGCATCACTGTAACCTTCAAGTACTGCAGGATACTTATTATAAAACAAGCCATATTTTATGGTACCAGATAAATATTTCATAATACGCTCAATGGCTAGCCAGTGATCACTGCCAGGCATGCTAGTAAACCTGCTAAGTACTCCAACTGCATAGGCAATGTCAGGTCTAGTACAGTCAGTCGCATAACGCAAGCTACCAATCATACTAGCATATTCCTTTTGATGAATTATATCCTCATCATTTTCAACAGGAAATAAACGCACATGAGGATCAAAAGGAGTAAGAACATGCTTGCAGTTATAAAAATTATATTTTCTCAAAATTTTCTCAACATAATGCGACTGATTAAGAAATATACCATCACAGGTTTTGGTAATTTTCATTCCCAAAATATAATTAGCCTCACTAAGATCTTTCATATCAAAATGGTTATTAAGCATATTTTTAGTTTCCACGATGATATGCAAATTAGAGCCAAATATAAGTAAATCATCCACATAGAGGCTAATAATGACATGTGAATTTTCTTCAGATTTATAGTAGATGCATTTATCACATTCATTCGTTTTATAGCCATTCTCAATCATGCAGGAATCAAATTTCTCATACCACTGTTTAGGGGCCTGTTTTAAGCCATATAGGGATTTAACTAGCTTGCACACTTTACTTTCTTGACCGGGTTCCACAAAACCCTCAGGTTAATCCATATAGATTTCTTCACCCAGGTCTCCATTTAAAAAGGCTGTTTTAACATCCATTTGATGAATTTTTAAATCATGAATTGCAGCCACTGCAATTAATAATCTAATGGATGTAACTCTAGTAACCGGAGAAAATGTATCAAAAAAGTCAAGATCTGCTTGTTCTTTAAAACCTTTTACAACAAGCCTTGCTTTATATTTATCAATAGTTCCATCCGGTTTAAGTTTTTTTCTCAAAACCCATTTACAGTCAATAGTTTTACAACCTGGTGGTAAATCTACTAATACCCAAGTTTTATTGGATAATAATGATTCCATCTCATCATTTACAGCCTCGTTCCAAAAAACAGAGTCAGGAGATGCCAAAGCTTCTTGTAAAGTTAATGAAGTTTCCTCCACATTAAAAACATGATAATCAGGGCCAAAATCTTTTTCTAATCTGGCTCTTTTACTCATTCTAGGTTCAAAACCTATAGGATCTTGGTTTTGTAAAAGAGGAGTAGAAGAACCGGTTTCAGATAAAATATTTTCTTCATAATTTTGACCCCCACTATTTTTAGATTTAAAAGGAAATTTTTCTTCATGAAAAATTGCATCACCTGATTCAAAAATTATTTTGTTTTCAATATCAAAAAATCTATAGGCTGTACTATTTGTTGCATATCCAAGAAAAGCACAAGTGGCAGCTTTCACACCTAATTTAGGTCTTTTAGGGTCCACAAATCTAACAAAAGCTAGAGAACCCCAAACCCTCAAATATCTCAAATTTGGCTTATGCCCTTTCCACAACTCAAAAGGTGTAACTTTTGTTTTTTTATGTGGCACTTTATTCATAACATAACATGCAGTTAAAATTGCTTCTCTCCACAAATTTGAAGGAGCACCTGCTTCAATTAGCATAGCATTTGTTAAATCAGTTAAAGTTCTATTTTTCCTTTCTGCTACACCATTCGATGCAGGTGAATATGGTGGAGTAGTTTCATGGATTATTCCCAAAGACTGAGCAAACGAGTTGAATCCAAAAGATTCATACTCCCGGCCTCTATCACTTCTATATCTTTTAATCTTTTTACCGAATTGATTTTCAACTTGAAGAAGGAATTCTTTAAATTTTTCAAAAGCATCACTTTTATTTTTCAACAAGTATACATAAGTGTATTTTGAAAAATCATCTATAAAAGTGATAAAATATCTATTTCCACCACGTGTTAAAATTCCTTCAAATTCACATAAATCAGTGTGAATTAATTCTAACAATTCAGTATTTCTCACCACACTTTTATGAGGCCTTTTAGTTATTTTTGCTTGACTGCAAACTTCACATTTCTTAAACTTATTTGTTAGTCTGGGAATTAATCCTAAACTACTCATGACTCCCACATATCGGCTATTAATATGACATAGACGAGCATGCCAAAAATTCATAGAAGATAGCATGTAAACAGAAACAAGTGCTTTCTTATTCTCAACATTTAATTTAAACATTCCATCACAGGCATACCCTTTTCCCACAAATATGCCTTTTTTAGTGATTACATATTGGTCAGATTCAATAGTCTGCTTGAAACCAGCTTTGTTAAGCAAATAACTTGACATCAAATTTTTCCTCATGGACGGTGTGTACAACACATCTTTTAAAACAAGCACACGTTCAGAGGTAAAATTCAACTCAACATCCCCACACCCGAGCACCTTGGTTAAACTTGAGTCACCAAGTATAACAGTCATCTCCTCATTAAAAGGAGTGAAATCTTTGAACCAATCTTTATCATAGCAGACATGCCTATTGGCACTAGAGTCTGCCCACCACCGTTCCACAGATTGAACCATAAAAATATCTGTGGTCATAGCCACAAATGATTCCTCGGTAACATTAGCCTGTGGTCGAGACTGTTGTTTCCGAAATTTGCAAGTTCGAGCAATATGCCCACTTTTGCCACACACAAAACATGTCACATTTGTTAGATCTTATGAAGGGGGTTCTTGGTTCCATTTCTTTTGGCTCGGGTAATTTTTATTTTGTGGCCTTCCAGTATTTTTCCAAATTTTCTTAACTGGCTTCAAGTGACTATTTTTATGAAATCGACCTTTAGGTAAAGTATTTCCAGAAGTTAAATTTACCTTTACAGTGGAATGCTCTTGTGTCATAAGCGCATCTTGTCCTCGTGCTTCCTCCTCCACCCGAATCCATGTGATTAGAGTCTCCAAGGACGTCTCTTTTTGCTTGTGACGCATCGACTTCTGGAACTCTCTCCAAGATTATGGAAGTTTGTCAACAATACCTGCTACAACAAGATTGTCTCTAATTTTGATGCCTTCAGATCTAACTTCAGCTACTAACATCTGAAAACTTGAACTTGCTCCACCACTGATTTTCCATCTATCATCTGATAGCGGAAAAAACGGCTTGCAGCATATTTTTTAGCGCCTGCCTCTTCAGTGTCATATTTGTTCTGCAAGGCTTTCCAAATTTTCTTGGCAGTGGTGTAAATAGTATCATAATAATCATAAAATTAATCTGAAAGACAATTCAAAAGATAGTATCGACATTTATATTCATCTGTGTTGTATTTTTTGATTTTTTCAAGATGAGCAGCATACTCCTTGTCGGTCATCTCTTCAGTGGGGACTTTGTTCGGATTTTTCTCGTTCAGGATATACGCTACCTTGAGGAGATTGAGGTAGAAAAGCACATTGCCTTTCCATCTCTTGAAATGAGCTCCCTTGAACCGGAAGGGCTTGTTGAGATCGCCGGTATTCTCGTTGGGCTTCTCCAGTACTGGCTCCATGAACTTTTGCTATTTGAATCTCCTTAAAATTGTTGGTGATAATTACAAATAAAACACCAGAAAATAAGAATAATAGAAATTACAAAAACTATTGTAAGGGTTGAGGCGCGGGAAATTCGCTCTCTTTAAGGAGATTTAAGCCCTCTGCGGTTAGGCAAAGCCTCACACCGATGCAGTAGAAAAAACCTTGACTTGTCCCCCCCAAGATACAACAGCCTGACTAAGTCGTATGGTTCACCAATACTGCACATTTGGTTGAACCCAAAGCTTTATCACATACACCCTTTTTTATTTGCTTGATAATCTCACACTAGACATAACAAAGCAACAAGAACTCCTTCTCGTATATACCAAGATAGGAAATTAGCTCAATATATATAGAAGATAAGGCTTGGAAGGTTTTTCTTGGTGATTAAGAAAAGGATAAAGACTTGGAGAAGACTTGATGAGGATAAGTCTTGGCGAAGACTTGGAGAAGATTTGAAAGGATAAGAATGGGGAGACTAAGACCAAGACTTAGCAAAGACTTGACAAGGACTTAGAAGGCTTAACCTGGAAGAAAAGAAAAGAAAACCAACCTATAATACATTATAATATTAAAATACCTGCTAACACTATTTAAGTCACATCATCTTATTTAAGTCACATCACCTCTCTACCACATCACTTCAAACCCAACCCATACCCAACTCATATTTCACAAAAAGTTAAAAAATGCACTCATTTAGATCATCCCAAACCACCTCTAAATTAATAATTGATGGCTTGCTTAATGATAATTACAAATGATAAAAATAAATTAGTTGTCCTTTAATGATTACCTATTTTTAATTATTTTTTTTAGCAGCTGTGGTGGGACAGGAATCAGAGAATGGATTCATCGTGTAGTAGGGAGACTTGAAATCAAATATTCGAATCTTTTTTTTGAAGTGATAGAAGTATTTCAAATGTTTTTAGTTTTATATGCTATGTTTTCAAAGAACAACTGTCTTATCATATTTGACCATACCAACTCTTTCTTATTATATTTGAACCTATGCACCAATGAGTTAATCTATTAACTAGTTTTTGTTCCCGTTTTGTGTGTGTCAATTTCCGACCACACTGCCAACTTAGTACTCAACTGGAGAACACCGGCAGAATAGATGACACCTGTCTGACCTGCAACAGAAAGAAGAGTCTCCGACGGTGGCTCGTCCACCCGGGGGTACTCCGACGATCAAGTCAATACTCCATATCTCTCAAAGATAACCAATAGTGTTTAACTCACTAGACAGAGTATCAAAAGCATACCTTAGACCCATGGGGGTGCCTCTCTTTTACAGCCAATACAATCCTAGTCCCAATAGGAGCCTAGCCCTAATGGACTTAGGATTACTGCTAATCTGGGACTCCCAGTGTGATTAGGATAAACTCTCTAAGAGTCTTATTTTTACCCAAACTGAAGTCTTCTCCCAATCTAGGACTCTTGTCCTATATCTGCTTATCTCGGATTCCGGTATTCTCGCAGATAACCTCGGCCTAGCCGAGATAACCTCGGCATCATGACCAGGACATGTGGAACCTCAGCTGACACGTCGGCGTCACCTTGGCCACGTGTTGGTGCTCAGAAAATATATCCCCACAACTGCCCCCTAGGTTCTATTACCTCGGCATTCTGAGGTGATGGAACCTATATCGGTACTTTCCAGTATGTCGGCTTAAAGTATCGCAGCCGAGATCATCGTTAAGGCCGACATGTCTCTTTAAAGAACAAGAATTCAAAGAACCCGTTCACACGTATGAGCTGTCATATATAATCTCGGTTTAACTTTAACTTGTAAACTTTTCTCAAGTTTTAACAAGTGTTAAACAATGATTTCGATTTAACTTCAACTTGCAAATTGCTACAAATTTCAACAAGTTTAAACATAACATCGGTTTAACTTCAACTTGTAAATTGCTACAAATTTCAACAAGTGTTAAACATAATATCGGTTTAACTTCAACTTGTAAATTGTTACAAATTTCAACAAGTGTTAAACATAACATCGGTTTAACTTCAACTTGTAAATTCACACAGAATTTCAACAAGTGTTAAACATCATCTCGGTTTAACTTCAACTTGTAAATTCACACAGAATTTCAACAAGTGTTAAATATCACATCGGTTTAACTTCAACTTGTAAATTCACACAGAATTTCAACAAGTGTTAAACATCATCTCGGTTTAATTTCAACTTGTAAATTCACACAGAATTTCAACAAGTGTTAAATATCACATTGGTTTAACTTCAACTTGTAAATTCACACAGAATTTCAACAAGTGTTAAACATCATCTCGGTTTAATTTCAACTTGTAAATTCACACAGAATTTCAACAAGTGTTAAATATCACATCGGTTTAACTTCAACTTGTAAATTCACATAGAATTTCAACAAGTGGTAAACATCATATACAAATTTCAACAAGTGGTAAACATCATATCAGTTTAACCAACTTGTAAATTTCTACAAATTTCAACAAGTGGTAAACATCATATCGGTTTAACCAACTTGTAAATTTCTACAAATTTCAACAAGTAATAAACATCATATCAGTTTAACCAACTTGTAAATTGCTACAAATTTCAACAAGTGGTAAACATCATATCGGTTTAACCAACTTTTCAACAAGTGGTAAACATCATATCGGTTTAACCAACTTATAAATTGCTACAAATTTCAACAAGTGTTAAATATCATCTCGATTTAACTTCAACTTGTAAATTGCTACAAATTTCAACAAGTGTTAAACATAACATCGGTCTAACTTCAACTTGTAAATTTTTCTTAAAATTTCAACAAGTGTTAAACATCATCTCGGTTTAACTTCAACTTGTAAATTGCTACAAATTTCAACAAGTGTTAAACATAACATCGGTCTAACTTCAACTTGTAAATTTTTCTTAAAATTTCAACAAGTGTTAAACATCATCTTGGTTTAACTTCAACTTGTAAATTGCTACAAATTTCAACAAGTGTTAAACATAACATCGGTTTAACTAACTTGTAATTTGCTGCAAATTTCAACAAGTGTTAAACATCATCTCGGTTTAACTTTAACTTGTAAATTGCTACAAATTTCAACAAATGTTAAATATAACATCGGTTTAACTTCAACTTGTAAATTGCTACAAATTTCAACAAGTGTTAAACATCATCTCGGTTTAACTTCAACTTGTAAATTGTTACAAATTTCAA
This sequence comes from Camellia japonica, assembly GCA_030407325.1. Lineage (NCBI taxonomy): Eukaryota > Viridiplantae > Streptophyta > Magnoliopsida > Ericales > Theaceae > Camellia > Camellia japonica. The sequence continues at coordinate 15,711 of JAPPVO010007414.1, read as the reverse complement.
CAAGTGTTAAACATAACACCGGTTTAATTTCAACTTGTAAATTGCTACAAATTTCAACAAGTGTTAAACATCATTTATAACTCTCTGCCCCCTAATGTGGACTTATGTTCACATTAAGCTTGTGCATGTGATCTTGTTCGCCGAAATTGGTTTCAAGCCGAGGTTGTTAGCCTTGATTTCTCTGTTGATCTTACTTGGTTTCAACCTGAGTTTGATTCTCGGCCTCGCATCAGCGAGCCGTTTTTCTTCTCGGACTTAAGTGCCGAGATCTTGTCTTCTGGAATCTTGGATCTGCTCACTCAAGTTGAGCTCTTCTCTTGTCGAATCTATTCATCCAGGCCGAGATCATGTCTTTTGGAATCTTGGATCTGCTCACTCAGGTTGAGCTCTTCTCTTCTCGGACCTGCTTATTTAGGCCGAGATCTTGTCTTTCGGGATCTGGGGTCCGGGGTCTGAAATCCAGGATCTGCTCACTTAGGCTGAGCTCTTCTATACTTGAATGTCATCTCATTGGGAGCGCTCATGCCCCCTGTCTTCGCGTCCTTTCTGGAAGGGTCTTCATTCCGTTTATGTCGACAGACTCTCCATCTTCGCTAAACTCGTCGTTTTCAACACGTTGATCTTGTACGGTGATGGCCATCTATTCTCCTTTCTTTCCCACAGACGGCGCCAAATTGTGTGTGTCAATTTCCGACCACACTGCCAACTTAGTACTCAACTGGAGAACACCGGCAGAATAGATGGCACCTGTCTGACCTGCAACAGAAAGAAGAGTCTCCGGCAGTGGCTCGTCCACCCGGGGGTACTCCGACGATCAAGTCAGTACTCCATATCTCTCAAAGATAATCAATAGTGTTTAACTCACTAGACAGAGTATCAAAAGCATACCTTAGACCCATGTGGGTGCCTCTTTTTTATAGCCAATACAATCCTAGTCCCAATAGGAGCCTAGCCCTAATAGACTTAGGATTACTGCTAATCTGGGACTCCCAGTGTGATTAGGATAAACTCTCTAAGAGTCTTATTTTTACCCAAACTGAAGTCTTCTCCCAATCTAGGACTCTTGTCCCATATCCGCTTATCTCGGATTCCGGTATTCTCGCAGATAACCTCGGCCTAGCCGAGATAACCTCGGCATCATGACCAGGACATGTGGAACCTCAGCTGACACGTCGGCGTCACCTTGGCCACGTGTTGGTGCTCAGAAAATATATCCCCACACGTTTGATTATTTGTTTTATTTTTTTCCTTTCTGTTTGGTTCTTTTCATGTGCAAGACAGAATTGCACATGAAAAAAAAAGTATTGAATAACTTGAAATATGTTATTAGACTCATTTTATAATACCTTAAATTTTAGAGAAAATTTACAACTTAAAACCAGATCCTTTTTATAACTCTTTCTTGTCATTTTATTCTCAAATTATTTTTATCTTTTTGACTGTGTAGTAGAAAAGCAGTCATAAATCATCTCTTTATCCCATAATCTATAACTTTTTAACTCTTTATAATAAGTGGAGTTTGGGATAAGAAAAGAGGAAAGAGTGGGCAGAAAATCATCTCGAGCTAGGGTAAGTAAGCCCATTTGTTTACTTTACTCCAGTTTTTGGTGCCTAATTGTGAGAATTATTAGACACTAACAACTATATCATATTGTTTAGGTAGTATTCTTGGACAATTTGAAATTGTAACACACATTAGATGGATTATTTTTTGTCTCCTAAACTGGCTTACAAAGGCGAATCAATATGTTTTATTAGTAAAGTTTTATGTTATGTGAATTGATTTAGAGTAATCACATAGACAATGGAAAAAAGAAGAAAATTTAAACCTTCCATATCACAGACATCTTTGTCATGCTTAATTTTTTACTACAAAACACATTTGTTCACACACAGCGAAAAGGGATCAGATTCAGACTTGTTCATTCATGCATGCCTAATGAGTAAGTTCAAAAAAAATAAAATAAAATAAAATAATGTGTGATAAAAAAATTCATCAATTTGTTTCATAATTACAAAATTACCCTTGTATGAGTTTTTTTTGGTGCACAAATTTTTATACTATTGTCACTTTCCAAAATGATATTCTCTACAATAATTTTGTCTTGTAATCTAACTCAAGTTTGATTTGGATGGTAACTCAAGCGATCACCGCAATGATCTAATATTTCAAATAGGAGTAAACACGCTGGCATGGGGGTGTAGTGCTTATAATAATAATTAACAATTCACTTATGTCGATAAAAAAATTATGTTATAATAATTTAACACTATTATAAAAATAGATAAATATTACACTTTTTTTTGTGTGATGTATATTATTTAATCACACATTTTAAGTTTTATTAAAGTGTGACCTTTGGGAGTGTGATTAAAAAGAGTTATTTTCAATCACACTTTTTAAGTGTGCTTAATAACATTTAGATCACACTTTTTAAGTGTGATTAAAAATATTTAGATCACACCTTTTAAGTGTGATCTTTGGAAGTGTGATTAAAAAGGGTCATTTTTAATCACACTTTTTAAGTGTGATTAATAACATTTAGATCACACCTTTTAAGTGTGATATTTGGAAGTGTGATTAAAAAGGGTCATTTTTAATCACACTTTTTAAGTGTGATTAATAACATTTAGATCACACCTTTTAAGTATGATTAATAACTAATAAAATCTGTAATAAAAAACAACAATGCTAGGTATCATGAAAAACCTTTCATGAAAAAATTACGAAAGCTTTGTGACCCTTGAATTGCACTTAGAATAAAACACCACATACTAATCAAGGTAATCCAAGGATCATAAATTTTTCATGATCATTTTCATGAATAAATTTTCATGATCCCTAACTTTTCCCAATAAAAAAAGGGTTCGACATATTTGAAACATAATCAATATTATTTTTGTATGCACATTTGAAAAATGTAATACACACTATATACTATGTTTTGAATCATAACCACATATTGAATGGAATAACGTCATATATTTCATAAATTAAAATTAAATATTCAAAAGCATATACAAAGGAATTAAATAAAAAAAAATTAATTGTGCTTACATATATTAAAAAATGAAAAAACTTAAAAAAACTAAATTCTTTAATTCTTGGACCATATTTTGCATCTCTCCAAAAAATTGCTGACCTGAAAAATAAAAACACAAATTAATCCAGAAACCGCTGATGCATATGAATAAACTAAAAAGTTAATTCAGCAAACCAAAATAGGAACATTAATCATTTCTGCTTGATCTTAATCCTTTTGGAAGTAACTTCCCTGTTAACAATTAGATGCCATAGCAGCTCAGTGTCAATGACATTGTAATTAGGAAGTCACTAATGAGCACAGTATTTAAAAATGATAAATCTCAATACAGCTTGTGTACGATCTTTTTGTGAATGTATATTATTATTACTGTTGAACCACAATTCTAGGTACCCATAAATAAATAAATAAATAAAAACTCAAGAATTTACTCCATTTTTTTTTTTTTGGAGGGGGGGAGGGAGTACATACATTGCAGTTACTATCACTAGCAGCAGCAGGTTTTGGAGAAGCAAAGGCTGCATTTATGAAAAGAATTCATCGGAGCTTCTAAATACACTCGTTTATTTTCTCTCTACACTCACTATATGCATTGTATATCTTGTATGTTACGAAGAAAAATTTGTGGATATAGGTGTAGAGATGAACATGGCGGGTGTGTGGTGGGTTTAGAAACTCCCAATTGCATCATTTAAAACGAGGATTATGTGTATATATATCTTGTTTTACAGCATTATCCAAATGAAATTGTTTCTTTTGAAGTTGCAACATTTTTTCCATTTTGTTTTCCATAACATTTAAAACAAGTACTCTGTTTTATGTAAAAAATCACTTACAGCATTGTATGAGAATATCACTAATTATATTTATTTTCAAAAATGGATCCATTCTGTTTTGCAATCATCCCAGTCTGATTGGAGCTTTCTTTGCAATGACACTATACTAATGATGCATTTGGTTCTCTAGATGCCATGGAAATAGAAAAATCCATGGTATTTAATAATGCAATAAGAAGCTAAAATATAAAGCTGACCTGTGTGACCCACTGTTCTCTCTAAGTCATATATCTCAAAGTCATTTCCTCCCTGCTCAAACAAACACCCAAGCCCTTCATTTAGTCCTAAAAGAGTACTAAAAAAAGTTAATGAAAAAAGGGCAAAATTTACTTTACCCCATATGGTTTACTCCATGTGTTGTTTACGCTCAGATGTTTAAAATAAGCATATAACCCTCTATGGTTCGAAGATTAAATTGCACCGTCTATACACTTCAGTGAAAGGATCAAAATACCTCTGAAGTAGCCTTAACATTGAGCAAACTAAGGGCATTTTTGCCATCTTTTTGGGTATGAAATGTGTTTTTGACAGAACCATTCGCATTCCAAGCACATGTTTTCACATAAGCTATTAATTTTGATGGAATTTTGATGGTGCACCAAATCATAGGAAGGTTATGCTTATTTCTAAATATCAAGAGGGGTAAACCACAAGTAGAATTAACCATGGGGTGTTGAAGTGAAGTTTGTCCCCCCAAAAATAAATGATCTAATACAACACATCACCACAAGAATCAAAGCTTCTGAACAAGTTCATGGCACATGGAAAATAAGTGCAAACATTAACAGCTGGCACAAGTGTATGAAAAATCATAAAGAAAATACATTATTATCTCAAAATACCTGGCCAAGACATTGTTCATTACTTCCAACTCTTCTGGTTGTAATGTGACATCAACTTTATCTGATTTCTAACCTCTGAGCAGATCAACCTGAAAAAAGAAATAACATGAACAATAAAATGAGACGCATCATTAAGCCTGTGACTCGTATGGATCAATCACACAGATTATATTTTCAGGTAAATTCACCCCAACACAGAATCTGAAAGGATTTTTCAAATTTGCTTAATTGTAAAATTGAACATGAATGATATATGATTTGCAATCTGGATATAATTAGCAGTTAGGGGAGTAGAAGATCAATGATGGAACCAAATATTTTTCTCAAAGCCCATAGACAAAACAAATCATGTACAGGCTACAGTAGAATATCTAAAACTATATGCATTCTTCAGTGCTCACATAGAAACTAACAAAGCATGAGTCATAGAACTAGTGGCATGTGGCCCAATTGGTGAAATTAGGTCAACTTCAAAACAGAAATTTACTTGTTAAGATTTAAATATCCACCTCATGCAACAGGGGAGCACAAATGCCAGTCATATTCAGGGTAAGTTTGGGAAGTTAAAAAATAGCCAAAAGTGCCACACAAAAAAAAAAAAAAATTACTAAAAAAGGAAGACTACTTCTCATGCCCATGAATCTGAAGACATGGTAGGAAACAATCAAAGTACCAGGATGACAAAAATTCCCTGCAGTGCATTAATTTACAGATGACGATGACTATGATGAAGATGAGAACAAGGATACAAAGTTACTAATATGAGATACAGAGAGTGCTATGAATATTAAGGAATTAGATGAAAACATATGGAAAGGATTAAGATATTTGCTAAACAAGGACATTCCTGGTTTACCATTGTATTCAATTTTTGACAGAAATCACACACATCAATTAAGTGAATAACAACTTTGGGTTTCAATGGTATTTCTCTATCTCTATCTCACTCTAGTTTCCACTTTCTTCAAATTTTTATATTCAGACATGCTTGCCAAGAAATTGAAATATGTCTGACACATACAAACTTTCTTTGATTTATCTGTGGAACAAATATGAAGTCAATTGTGTCGGTGTTCTAGTTAATGGTGTGTCAAGTTTGTTGGAAGAAGAATAAGAAAAATTAAGGGGAGCACATATATAAAATTTTAAAAGGCAAAATTGAAAATATTTTTGAAACTAAAAAACTAAACTAAAATTTTAAAATTTAAGGGCATGTATCCCTCCTGATTGTATCATGACAATTATTTTTAAAATCACAATTAAACATAATACAATTTCTATTAAAAATAAATTGCAAACACATGATTTTTAAGAATTTCACACTTAAAGTGGAATATTTTCAGTACTAGAATTCCACTTTAAGAATCTAAGCCTAAAGTGGAACTTACCATCCAAAGACTCTACTTGAGTTCTTGACATTCAGTACTAGAATTTCACACATGCAATTTTTCCTCACTGACCCCTAAACCCACTCTATTTTTCTGCCCGAGATTTGCCGACCAACATAGAGGGGGCTGTAGACACCCCATTTTTGACCGACCTTAAGACTCAGACGTCACCAATTGAGCACTTGGTGATGTTGCATATCGTGCTCGTTCAGAGGTTTCAGAGTCTCGGCTGCGAGCCTTACCTCCGGACTTCCGGACTCTTTCATGCTTTGCCTCGGTTTGCGAACCAGGCTCGGTTTCTCTCTGTTTCTCTTCCAGAAGGGAGGGAGAGGTCTCGTAGATCATCTCTCAGTGGCCGTAGGCTACGTTTCGTGGTTGTAGGCCATTTTGCCCGTTTGGAGCCCGGTTTCCGATTTTTCGGAGACGACGGCCGTGTGCCTCGGTTCGGGACCGCTTAACCACCTCCGTTTGCTCCGGTTTTTAGCATACACCTTATTTGCTCCCTTTTGAGGGACACTGTGGCTCGAGAGACCAACTTCGTGGTCGAACGCCACCTCCGGTGCTTAACAGTTAGTTTTCGGAACCCCAGGCTGCGTGTTTCGGCCCCCGAACCTTCATTTTGCATCGGTTTGAGTTCATTTTTGGCAGGGACCTCTGTTTCATTGTTAGGAAGGTCGTAGAAGAGTGGGAGGCCAGTAATTGTTCTGACAACCAGTTTTATTTCTTCATCGCCCTCCGTCGCCCGTTTTTCTCACTAGAAAACCAATGTTGACCACCCTTGGACCACTTTTTCTAGCCCTAAACCACATATTTGTGTTGTAGACACCTGGGAGGCCACCAATATCATATGGCCGGCCAGTAATTGTGTTACCCTTTTGAACCCCTCCAAAAATGGGCTTTTCTCTCTCCTGGTTCACTTCTCCAGTTTTTGACCACATGGTTGTGTGTGCACACATGGGAGGCCACCAATCTGTGGTGGCCGGCCACTAATCTTACCTGACCCTTTTGACCCTTGGCCGGCCGGCCATGGGGAGGGCCGGCCGGCCACCTGCAACCTTTCTAACCGGCCGGCCTTGCTCCTCACTTGGTACATTACAAATATACCCTCATTTTCCCCCCAGATTTTGTATCCCCAACTTTTTGGGGGGAAATTTGAATTCCATTTCCCCCCCTTTTCCTCCCCTCTTTTGCCTATATAACCAGCACTCCCAGCTGTGTTTGAGGGGTTGAAAAATTGCCTAAGAGCTTTGCATACATACACCTTCCTCTCCCTCTCTTCCAACCTTCAAACCCTCAAGTCCTACACCCTTTACTCTACAAGCCATAGCACCATACCTCCACCTCCATTCCAGCCACTTGGAGCTATTTTCCAGAGCTGAGGAGCAACATTTTCTTGGCCAAAGGCTGTCAAAGTTTGGTCTTCAAGGGTAATCTTTCCTCCCCTCTTTCTTGCTTATTTTGCTCAATATATTAGCCATACTTTCTTACATATTTGGGCTCCGACCCTAACTAAAAATAGCATTATTTTGAGCTCCTTTTCATGTTTGTTTAAGGGCCTCTCCCTGTTTGAGGCTTCCTTTTTACACTTGCTTCTTTACCTCTCTTGTATGCCTCTTTCTTGCATAGTATTTTAGGCTCATTTTTAAATTGTTTTGAGCTTGGTTATAAACTGAAAAGTGGCTTATTTTGAGCCCTTATTCAACATTGTTGAAGGGCTCTTCACTGTTTGAGGCTTCCTTTTTTCCACTTGCCTCTTTATCTCCTTTTTGGCCTTATTCTCATGTTTTGTTAGCCCTTGTGCTTGTATTTTTGGGCTCTGGTCCAACTGTAAATAGCCTTATTTTGACCCCCTCTTCATGTTTGATCAAGGGACTTTTGTTGTTTGAAGCTCCCTTTTTGCTCTTTGTGTTTAAACCTCTTTTTTAGGCCTTATTTGCATAGTTTTTAAGCTTGCATGTGCACTGTTTTGGGTTTGGTCACTAACTGTAAAATACCGTGTTTTTGGCCCCTCTTCAACTTTGTTGAAGGGCCCTCCTCTGTTTGAGGCCAGAAACCATCACTTGCTTCTTTGTCTCCCTTTTGGCCCATTTCTTGCATAATAGTTTAGCCATACTTGTGTTTGTTTTCGTGGCTTGTTGTAAACTGTAAAGTGCTTCATTTTGAGCCCCTCTTCAACTTTGTTGAAGGGCTCTTGGCCATTTAGGGTCAGCAGCTGCTACTTGCTTCATTATCTCTCTTACGGGGCCATTTTTGCATGCTAGCTTAGTCCTATTTGTGTTCACTGTTTGGCCTTGCTTAAAACTGTAAATATGCTTGTTTTGGGACTGTTTTGATTCTGTCTTCACACTTCATGTTCAAATAACGCATGCTTTGCATAGCCATAGGTCATTTCACGTACCTAATTTCATGTTTCGGTCTCATTCTATTTCATCGGGTGCCATGTTTCCATGTTTTGGGGCTGTTTTGCATCATATTTTGCTACTGAAATTTGCATGCTAATATGCCGTATTCCATGCCTTGCCATGTCTTGTTAGAGTGGCATTTGGTGCCTTAGGGTCGGTCCTCGGTTTGCGTGCACGTGAGCACGCATTTCGAGTTGTCTCATTTTCATCTTATGGCCTCCTATGTGAGTGTGGCCGAGGTCCACTTGTGTTGGTGTAAGCCCATTATGCATTGTGTATGCTATTTCATTTCACAGCATTGTGTATGCTAGGTTGTATGTTAGCGCATTGTGTATGCCATGTTACCTCGTGCATCGTGTATGCCATTTCATAGCGTTGTGCATGTTAGGTTGTATCTTAGTTGGATCCATGCATGTCATGCATATTGCATTGTGTTTGGGATAGGAGTTAGCCCGAGCACGGGAAGCGAGGGGCGTTTCGTACTCCGAGTGACGAAACGTGTCTCAATTCCCCAGTCACCGACACTCCGGATTGTCCATGATGGAGTTAGGTCTTAGTTGTATTTTCATGTGCATTCATTCCATATTGAGTTGTGCAATTCGACTCCTCGGCCATCATGCATCGAGATGCGTGATTGGTGGCACGAGGATCGAGGCATGCATACATGTGTGAAAATACTTCGCCATGCCCCTCTGTTGCTCTCTGTTGCAGCAAATCAAGAATCAGCAGCCTTCCGAAGCTTGGCACGCATTCCAAGAATAATTGCAAACAGAGGCTAAATGGGGCATCGCCATGGATTTCCGCGCAAAGGCAACCCGAGCATGCATCATTCATCATCGGAGGAAGAGTTGAGACAGTCCCTGGCTTGCATGCCAATTTAATGCTTTCCTTAGTTAAATTTGTTAATTAATTAGGGTTTTGTACATATTTGGACTGTATTATTTATCGGACTGTATTTATTTGGGACTGTATATTATTTATTTCGGACCCTCTGAGCGAGGGCGATGTTGTAATAAGTGTGCGTGAGTGTGATGTATGTCTTCCAACCCCACGTCTTTCTTCTCCTTTTATTTACCAGCTTATGATGGTTAGATTAGGGCATGTTTCAATTAGCATACAGTATGATAGCATGTTTGCATTCATTCATCTGTCTTGCATGCACCGGGCTCGGCGCATCATACTAACTGCATTTGTATTTCAATTCCGAGTTGAATACTTGATAGCTGTTGCATCTCATATGCCATGTTTAGAATAGCCGAGCCTGCTATAGTTGCATTTTTGCATGTGTTGCATTAGGCATTTCTGTATAGTTAGGATCATGCATGGATTTCTAATTAGCTTTCTGTTTTGGCTTGGAGTACTCGGTGAGTTTTATGCTTTAGCATCCTTGCATGCGTGTGAGTGACTGCCATGATAGCATGCTTACCATGAGGCTATGTGCTTATGTGATATAACTGCCTGAATGCCTGTGGATGAAGGTTGGGTTATTTGGATTGGAACAAATCATCGACTGTGAGTTTTAAGCCCACTAGATAGTGGCAAAACCATTTTTTCTAAGCCCACCTGAGGGTGGCAAAATCTGCATTTTAAGCCTACTTGCGGGTAGCAAACCATCTTTCAAAAAAACATGAAATGTTTTGTTCCAATTCAGGCGACCCGGTCTATACTTGTATGCTGTGCGCATCACATAGTAAACTAGGCTAATAACCGGAATAAGAGCACACAATGTTTTCAAAACCTTGATATCATGGTTAGTAGAGGCTGATCTTTGATCGGGCGAGCGAGGGTGCTCACGAAGTGACCTTCCCCAATCGTACCCAAGTTCCCGAGCCGAGGCAACTTTTGTGATGACGGACACGTGGCCTTAGGCAACGAGTCAGGGTTTCCTAAATTTCTCAAAAATAAAATATTTAGGTGGCGACTCTGTATCTGGCAAAGCAGTCCATGTTTGGCACTTCTCTTCAAAAATCTGTTTTCTCAAAACGATTTGCCGGATTTGGACTCTTTTTCAGATTAAGAACCGTGACACAAAATTCGAGTCCGAGCTGTAGCGAGGTCCCCCGCGAGCTTGTTACAGTTTCTGGCGACTCTGCTGGGGATTTAGAGAACTTGACTCGAACTCATGATATCTGTTTTTGACTACACTTGTGTGTTTCTTTGCATTGCATTTGCATTGGTGCGCCTAGGACACCGTGTTTGCCATCTACTATTCCTGAACGGTTTGCCGGAGGCTTGTCTTGTCAAGGCATGACCATAAGGTTGACCGGTTGTGGGCTCTGCCAGTATGGGAACACAAACCCCGGTTTTATCGGGGCACCCTTTTGACCATTCGACCTAGTGCATATCGAAATCCGTAGTAACCATTCCAAACTAGGATAGGTTGCTTACCCGATATAGGTTGTTTGAAACCGCTGCGTGCGTAGTGAAACCCTAGTTCCTGACAAAATAGGACAGGGAAACCCTACCCCAACATAGGGGTGTTTTGGCTCTCACTTATCTGTTATGTGCTTTTAGAGTGCGTCTCTACAGGGAACGCATGTATCAGTTTGCGAGTTTGGGCATCAGGCCTGCGGGCAACAGTCAGTGTTTGAGAATCAGTTATCTGCGGGTATCAGATTCAGTTTTCGGGGACAGTGATTCAGGGATAATGATCAGTGTTTGAGGACAGTGTGTATTCAGCTTATCGACCGTGTGTTGTTATGCCCAGCTGTGTGTTGTGCATTTATTTTAAGCTGTTATGCTGTTCATTTATCTGGTTATTTATTTCTTTATTGCTTTATTTATCTTTTGCTAGGACAGTTTTAGCACAATTGCTTCCGACCCAGTAGATATTCCCCAAGCACTTTGGACAAGAGGTCGCCGGCTCAATCGATCTGAGGATCTGGTGACGGACAGCCCGTGTTCCATTCCCTACCCCCAGTCATCAGGAGAAGGCCGAGAAGGCAGTGTGTCTGAACAGAGGTTACCAGAGCAGTGGTTCTACCCTAGCATAACAGTGGGTTGAGGTTTCAGTTTCCACCATAGAGATACACATACCCGTTAGTCAGCAAGACCAACAGAATATGGCCGGGGTAGAAGAAATGATGCGCCAAATGCAGGAGAGCATGAGACAAATGCAGGAGGACGCTGCCCACCAAGCAGAGTTCTCTAAACAGCAGGCCACAATCATGGCCCAGCAGGTTGAGCTCATCACTAGACTGCAACAGCAAAATGCAGCATCTGCCTCACATCAAGTTCCTCCTCCACCAGGGGCCCCGTTACCCGAGCAGGCACCTACTGTCCAGAATACTCTGCCAAACACCCAGAACACCATGCCAAATGTCCAGAACATCCAGGAGGACACAGACCTTCCAACGGGGCCAGCTCCGCCCCCACTTCCGCCTCAACTGTCCAAGACCCATACACCTGCCAACCACCCGGACTCTCCCTTCGAGTTCGAAATAGACCATACAGCGTTGAAATTGAGCAAGCTTGAGAAGTGTTCAAGAAATCCAGGGGGTAAAATCCATCCCGGACATTTGAGGACGGGTACGTCGACGCAGCTGTGACACTGCCGGACAGGTTCAAGATGCCTCACATCGACCGTTTTGACGGGTCAGGAGATCCCATGGTCCACCTGAGTTTGTTTTCAGATGTTCTGTGCCCGATGGGCTTGACAAGATTACAGAAGCTCTCCCTTTTTGGCAAGACCCTGTCGGGTATCGCGGCCATCTGGTACGCCAAATTGGAGGATTCAGTGAAACGAAGCTGGGAGGAGATGGCCGAGGCCTTCGTCGCACAGTATTCGTACAATACCCAGATCGAGATCACAACCCGTGATCTTGAGACAACCAGGCAAGAGCCGAAGGAGAGCTTCTCAGAATTCGTGGCCCGCTGGAGAGCCAAGGCCTCAATGATGACCATTAGGCCAACGGATAAGGATCAAATACGGATGGTTGTGCGCAACCTCCAGCCCAAACTAATGCAGAAAATGATTGTACTCCCTTCCCTACCTTTTCAGATTTGCATGAGATGGGAGTATAGATCGAGGATGCAATGAAACAGGGTCTGATCGACCAAGACAGGGAGCAGCCCCGGAGAACCTTTAACCGCAATAACAATGCAGGCCCGAGTTGCGCTGCAACAGCAAGAGCTTCGGAGGTCAGCATGGTCGCCACCATTCCCCCTCCCCTTCCAAGGCCCATGGCAGCCACACCCTTCTCCGGTGCATCCGGAAGTAATACCCAAACCACTAAATATCAGCCCAGAGGCCAAAGAACCTTCACCTCACTATACATGCCTTTGTCCAAGCTCTAGGGGTTTTAATCAGAAAGGGGCATCTAAAACCCGGAGCCGAGGCCATTACCAAATCCACTTCCCCCCTCTCACAACCCAGCCAAGTACTGTGCATATCACCAGCAGCATGGTCATGATACCGACCAATGTTTCAGGCTGCGTCACGAGATTCAAGACCTCGTTGACAAAAATGTGATTCTGCCTCCAGAGAGACCTAACGTCACAACCAATCCACTCCCTACACACAACCAAGCTCCACCTCCCAAAAGAGTCAATCTTATCCAGACTGGGGTCGTGTCTTACGATCCTAGCATCTATATTACTCCTTCCCACCTACCTAAGCCGGAGGTGATCCTTCCTGTCTGCACTGACTTGTGCATGATGGACATCTCCACAACCCAATCTGAGCCCATGGTGGTGACCACCGAAGATGGGACAGGGCAGGTTTCAGAGGAAAGTAGAATTGTTGAGTTTGGGATTGAGCAGTCCGGGAATCTCGTTGGAGGAGCCTACGATCCAAGTGAGTACATCCAGCCAGTGGGCCAGTCTGAGCTGAGTGTAGGGCTGCCTGAAAGAGCAGAATTATGTGTAATTCAGGGGGACAGATTTGAACGGGGAACGGATGATCTAACAGCTGTAGAAGAGGGCCTTGCCAACCGCCAGTTCTTCAGTGACCAAGAATCAGCGGATGCGGCAATCAACTGGTTTCGAGTATGAGGAGTCGGCAGAAGCTACCGGATGGTTAGATGATCAACCAGACGTTGTTAGAATTTCAACCAGAATAGGGCCCGGCAAGGGCGAGGGTATCATGGTGGCCGGAAGGGCCGAAGGTCAGAGTACATTGCCGAGAGCGCCGATACAAAGAATTTCGCTCGGAACCAAGACATTGTGAATGCAGGGAAACCAAACAAACCGAGCTAACGCAGGCGGAACAAGAGAAGAATTGGGATTCTGAGAGAGTCCGGAAAGCCAAAACCCATGAAGGATTGAAAGTGCTGTGGGCACGAGAGCAGAAGATGCTGTGAGCATATGGGCTGAGAGTACTGGAGTACAAACATGCCAGAGCCAGACAGGTGCCTATTGAACGCTAGCGGGATGTGGTGGGAAGACGATGATTTATGTCTTGCCCACACAGACGATGATTGGGGAAATAATCAACCCATGACACCTGGTACCACCATGAGATCATGACGAGAGAGTCTCACGCCGCCTACTTCAAGCCCCCGCACCTAGACCAACCTGAGGCATCTGGGAAAGACAAGGAAGCTGAGAAACAGAGGGAGAAGCAGATTGAAGAAGAAGCTGTGCTCAAGCAATTAAAGAAGATACAAGCAGACATCTCCATCTGGGGACTGCTTATGGCATCACGGTGCACAGACAGGCCGTCCTATCTGCTATGGACAAGGCCAAACTCTTTATAGATACTACACCAGAGCAGCTGGTTGGGCTGGTCTTTCCGGGAGGAGGTTCCCCGACGTTAACCTTTTTCAGACAAAGAACTGCCGCCTGAGGGCGCAAATCATAACAAACCCCTCTACATTTTCTGTAGAATGTAGAGATAGTGGATACCGTGGTACTTGTCTGATACCGGATCCGCCATCAACGTTGCCCAGCAGAACAGCGTATGCAATTGGGTTGAAGCCCGCGGACTTCGTGCCAACTACTCAAGTGATCAGAGCATATGATAATACTAGCAGAGAAGTGATGGGGACTGTCAAAATTCAAACCCAGGTTGGTCCAGGACAACACAACATCGAATTCCATGTCTTGGACGTTCCCACAACCTTCAATCTACTCTTGGGGCGGCCGTGGTTGCCCCAAGTGAAGGCAGTCTCTTCCACTTACATCAGATGTTGAAGTACCCTCACGGGAAGGGGGTGGCTATTGTCTTCGGAATTCATCAATCCATCCGCCGCCAGAAGTGTCCACACCAGTCTTGGAAATCGAGCATGGCACAGAGGATGTGTTCTTATCAGGGTTCACTTTGGCTGAGGCACGGGTGGTGCAGGAATATTATGGCTGTGAATGAGGGAGTGTACGTCAGTGCTCAATCCGTCTACCTCATGAAAAGCTACACACATCCCCGGGATGGGATTAGGAAGGAGCGCCGAAAAGGCGTCGCAGCATTGGTCAAAGTGCCACACAACCCTCATACCTTTGGCTTGGGTTATTTGCCCACCAAAGAGGACTGGGTGAGGAAGGGAAAAGAAATGGCCAGAAGAGCCAGAGCAAAGCAGGCTGGGAAGCTTTTGAATTAATGCATAGGCCCATCCAGGGTACCCTGAACGGACGCTTCGTCCGGGAGGGGGAGGACTTTCCATTTGTGGCGCTTCCCCAGAGCCGTGGCTTAATGCGGAGAAGAAGCGCGTGCCAGGTTTCGGAGATCTTCTTCGACTGCAACTATCCGGGGATGACGTTGCCGAAAAGCAGACAGACCCATCAGCTGAGGTTGAGAAGTGTAAGGCAGTGGACTCTGAGGGCGCTGAAATTGAAATGGGGTAGCATTGGCATGTCTACTTCAGATCCTCCGATCGACCATAAGTGCTTGGGGGTAACTTCTTCGGTTTCCATGATTGGGGATGAGACGGCTGGCGAGCCTGCCAGCAACTATTTAGATGCATCTATCGCACCCTCTCTCACTTGGCAATACGAAGAGGGATTTTTGTCCAGCAGCACCGGGTCAGATAGTGAGCCGGAATCTGATTCCACCGAATCTTGTGAGTCGGAATCAGGTTCCAGCTCGACTGAGTCTGAGTCTGAGTCTGGTAATCCTGGGGATGATAACCCGGATGCCACAGTTCTGTCTAGGTCGTCTTTTTCTTTCTCATTTGAGTCTGTTGTAATCGAGAATTCGGACGATTTGGATATGCTTAATGAGAATCAAGTGACTGTGGTTTCTTAGTACTTTTCTGTGCCCTTGATTT
>JAPPVO010007413.1:0-20393 GCA_030407325.1 Camellia japonica | reverse complement strand
AAATAAAAATTTATGTTTAATGAGTTATTAAAGGTGCTAGTCAAAGATGGTTCACCATTGAAAGTGTCGTCAAAGGTACGAGCAAGGTAGTCCGCTTGCCAAGGTTATTAATGGTCACCAGAAAATGTTTTGAAAGTCGGATCGGTAATCGACTAAAAAAAGGATCGTCGAGTCGAAGCAATTAAACCATGATGTCATAATTAATATTTTATAATTATAAATTATAAATAAATAAAAATATATATAATTACTGAAATAATAAAAAAAAAGTGTTGCATAATATTTACTAATAATATTTAATAAAATCATAATTGATATAAAAAAATAAAATAACATAAAAAAGTCCCTGATTTTAAAAAAATTAAAAAATTTAACATTCTCTCCAAACAAATTGATTGAAGGCTAGATTTAATGTCGGAAGGAAATGAAATTTTCAACTCTCCTTCCAATCAAATATGACTGAAACAATTTAATTGAATCTCACATTGAATTTTTAAGTTCTCTTTGAACAATTTTTTTCCTATAAACAAGAATAGACTTCCATAATTTTTTCAAGCTTCTAATGAGACTCTTCCTCATGAGAGGAGACTCTTGAAGTAAGAGTTATTAATCAAAATTTTGATATATAAATATATAAGAAAGAAAAAAAAAAGAAAAGAAGAAAAAAAAAAAAACAACCACCGGGTTGGTCGAGAATCGAGACCGATTTTACCAGTTGAACTATTAATTTTTTTCAAACAAGACCGGTTTTTAGCCTAATCCAATTTTTGTGGATCATTCGGACCAAAACTAGGTCCGGTCACCGGTTGAACCGGCCGATCTGATCCAATCCTAAAACATTAGTCACCAGAACTTGCCCAAGCTGGCTGGAGGATGGCGGGCAGTTGGTGGTTGGCAACCTGTAGCTAGTGGTGGTGGAAACACCTTTATTCATTTTCAAAAAAAAAAAAACAAACAAATATTTCAGAATTTTTCTTTGAAAACTAAAACAAAATAATAAACAAGTTTATATTTGTTGTTCATAAAAAATAAAAATAGAAAACACGAAATAAAAATGTTGCCAAACAACGCCTAAACTAATGGTAGAGTACATGCCTTGAGAGGGGTCAAGAAAGTGTTTCATAGACTTTAAATTCGTGGCTTACCTTTTTTAAAACACTAATCATGTCTCAATTTATTACTTTAGTTTAATCTCTTGGAGTTGCACAACTTTTATTATTTATTTATTACAATTTTCTCTTATCACAACTAGATAGATATCTAATAATTTGAGAAATTATTTAGTGTGTGTGACTTAAAACAATGATGTAGTCATATCATAAACACATTTTTACCATTTATTTGGGGCAAATTGTGCTATTAGTTCTTATACTATTATCTTTGTGTCATTTTGATTTCTGTAATTTTAATTGGCATAATTTTGACACTGAATTTATGATTTTATTTCAATTTGGTTCAATTGATTATAACTTTTATCATTTTTTTATGCAAAATATGTATATAAGTGTCTTATGTCATATTTTTTAGAATAAAATTATAAATTTACTAAATTCAGTTAGTTAACCTCAACTAATTCAGTAATTATTTTTTGTAAAAAACTAACGGCATTATTAATTGGACTAAATAATATAAAATTTAAATTAAAATCAAAATTGAGCCAATTAAAAGTGAAGAAATTAAAATAATACAAGAGACAAAATGTAAGGACCATCAGTGGTCTGTAAGTAGGGTTGACGGTCCTACATTCTCCTCTCTTTTATTTCATCGTTTCAAATTTTATTTTTACCCCCAAAATTAGAGTGAGACAATTTGAGACGAGGACATGAGATAGTGGGACAGAGAATCCAGATCGCTATAACAGACTCAAAAATGAGTGATTTAGTTAAATTTATAATAGTGCCATAAATGCCTCTAAATAATTTTCAACTTATTCATGTAGAAAAAAAAAATTACGAACAGCAGATGAAAAATAGTCACCTACACTTAGCTTTTGTTTGGTAAGATTAAATATTTTTAAATTTATGTCAATATTATTTTGAGGTTGTTCTAGTTTAGAACGAAATAAAAAGTAATTAATTTTTTCAACTTAAAAAAAAATACAAACGTCAAAAAAAATTCTTTTATTTATGAGAGGGTAATTTATGTACAAGTGGGCCGAGCTGGGTGTTGGGCCTTAGGGCCGAAATAAAAAGGCTCGCATAGATAGGGCCGTATAAGTTACTCCGGTTTAAAGAAGTAGCTTTGAAGATAGACCGGTCACGCAGCCGTGGTGAATAGCCCGGTCTTCGGAGGACTTGGTTCTACTCCGGTTGAGTGGAGTAGCTCAAATGTTTCGGTCTTCGGTGATTACTTCGGTTGTAGCATGTGAGGGACCGAAGTAAGCTATGATTTGCAGAAAGCGCGGTTTTAATACCCTTATGGATAGCTCGGTCTTAGTATGGGAAAGCCGAGGTAAGGGAGAGTAGAATAAGGGCCGAAGTAATAGTTACTTCGGTCCTAAAAATAGTTCGGCCATGAGAAGAACCATCTCACTTGGTTTAAGCAGTGAGGAGGGTGTTGGAGGATAAGCATTATCTTCCAAGAGTTTGAATCCTAGGAAGACTCTACGCAAGGAGGAGTAATCCTAGAAGGACTCTACACATGGAGGAGTAAGAGTCCTATCAGGACTATGCCACGCGAAACCTATATAAGCTCACAAATATCACCTTTGGTGAGGTAATGCAACTTTACTCCCTGAATTCATAGAGCTTTTGTCTATTTGTCAAGCTTTCTGACTTAGGCATCGGAGAGGTTTCCGGCACACACCCGCCGGCTAGCTCACGTGTGTATTTTCAGGTAGTAGAACGACGTCGTACGGAGGAGCGCAGACTTGGTCAACAGGATTATACGAGAAGGTGTATTTCTTTCCCGTACAATTGGCGCCGTCTGTGGGAAATCAGACAAGAACAACCTCTTGATCAAGCTTTTTCTCCTAAAAAAAATCAATGGCGAACAACGAAGAATTACCTCAGTCCGCCGTCGACGGACTAACTCCAGAAGGGGGTGCAAGGCGCGAAGGCCTACCCGTGGTCACTCCCATGGCGAACCTGGAATCACACAGACAAAATTCCAGGAGAGATGCGAGGGGACGAAGGCGGAATAACAGCCCTCATCCCTCTCGTTCGCAAAGCCCAGAAAGACAAAGACGCAGAATTGATCCTCAAACTTTGGAAGATCGCGTCAGAGAACAAGACGAGTTGATCCGTCGGATGGCGGCAGACATGGAATCTCTGAAACGTCAGGTGAAAGGAAAAGAAGTGGCGACAGGAGAGGGGCGCACGAACAAGACGCCCCCTCGCCACTCCGAAAGTCGTAGTAGGAATACTACACCCTCACAAGGGAGAACAAGAGCCTCAGGACAGGCGACGCGCAATCTAGATCCTCCAGAACTCATCACTCCAGGCCTGAGAGGACGAGGTCTGAAAGGTCGCACACCGAAGGAAGCACATATCGGCCCTCACACTCACACCAGACAAGGTCTAGGCAGACAGAGTTGCCCAGATCGTCCGACCTACGGACCGTGCTAGAAGAGAAAGCGCGGTGGAAGGAGGACGCAGAGCGCGCGATCCCACAGAGTCTCTGCCTTACAACGGTTGGCTCCTCGGACGCATGGAAGCGTCGAGGTTGGAATGCCAATACCGCGCCCGGCCTACGAACCAGCGGACAAGGCATTGGCGAGGCTGCAAACCTCACCATTCGTCCCAGCAATAGAGAACGCGCCCCTACCGTCAGGCTTCCTACAGCCCAAATTCACAACATATGAGGGGAAGACGGACCCTTACTCACACTTAGCCACTTTCGCCAGGTTATGGCTGTATACCGGCGGAAGAGGCCTTGATGTGCATCCTATTCCCCTCAAGCCTAGGTGACCTAGGCCTGACTTGGTTTGAAAAGCTTCCAGAGGGCAGCATTGCCTCCTGGGCGCAATTGGCGGAGGCGTTTGTAACACGATTCAGAACAAACACAAAAACCCCGGTGGAGATCGACCAGTTACTCTCCATCGATATGGGCGACAAGGAGACCCTGAGGTCATACAACAGTCGCTACTGGGAGACATTCAACCAGATTGGGGACTGCCCAACTAACCTCGCCATTGCGCAGTACAAAAGAGGCCTTCCAGTCGGAAATAGACTTAGGGACTCTATCACCATGACACCACCTCTCACAATGGAAGCCCTGATGGAGAGAGTGCATCAGCACATCAGGGTAGAAGAGGATGGCGCTCGCGCCAAGGCAAAATCCGGCGCGACCACAACACCAGAGAAGAAGACCTCGGCAAAGGTCAATGCTGTAGATCGCCAGAACCGAAACAAACAGGGCAGGAAAGACAACGGAGAAGAACAAGACAAAAGATGGTTGAGAGTCCGCACTGCCATCACCACAGTCTTCAAAAAACCGATCTACCGTATACTTAGCGAAATACGAGACGAGCCTTTCGTCAAGTGGCCAGCTAAGTTAGGCGAAGCTCAGAAGGACTACGATGACAGATCGAGGTGCACCTTCCACAAAGAAAAGGGGCACCGCACTGAGAACTGCACACCATTGAGGCAGCATCTGAAGAGTTGGTGGCGGCGGGTCACCTGGACAAATACATAGAAGGAGGGGCGCAGCCAGCCCCCCAGGACCACAATGTGCCCAATGGAATGCCAAACGACGCTCCACCTCAAGGCGTCATCAACGTAATACATGGAGTCTTTGAACCTGAGCGGTATGCGAGCTCAGAGGTTCAATCAAAAAGGCTGAGCACTTCAGAGAGGTACTAAGTGTCCAACCAGTCGCCAAAAAGGGGAAGATAGAGGCCACAAATGTCATGTCCTTCTCAGATAAAGACTTGGCGAGAATTTATTGCCCTCACAACGATGCCTTGGTCGTCACTCTTCGAGTCAAGGATTTTGACGTCAAGCGGATTCTGATCGACCAAGGTAGTTCCTGTGAAATCATGTATTATGAAACCTTCAAGCAACTAAAGTTGCAGGATAAAGACTTGGCGCCTGCCGTATCTCCCCTTATCGGATTCAACTCTATGCCAGAATGGCCCGTCGGCAAAATTATCCTCCCAGTCAGAGCAGGGAGCGTGACGAAACAGGTGGAGTTTTGGGTATAAAGGTTCCCCACCTACAACGTTATCTTGGGCAGAACATGGCTGCATGCCATGCGCTCGTGGCATCCTCCTACCACCAAGTGATGCGATTTCCCAACGATACCGGCATAATTGAAGAAGTATATGGGGACCAGATCATGTCCAAACAATGCTTCGTTACAACAAACGGAAGCCGTGCGGCCAAGGGGTATGTTCATTCGATTGAAGAACCTGAGAGTAATGAACTATTCGCAGAGGTTGGCAAAGCGCTGATCAGAAAGCGATGAAGATTTGGTGGAGGTAAGAATCGATGAAAAGAACCCGGATAAGTTCTTTTTGCTTGGTTCGATCGTTATCCAGCGCTGAGAGGTTGGAGGTTATGGAATTCCTGACCTCCAACATCGAAGTGTTTGCCTGGACGCCTTACGACATGCCAGGCATTGATCCAAACCTAATCTGCCACCAACTCAATGTCCACCCATCTGCCAGACCGGTCATTCAACGCACACGCAGATCGGCACTCCATCACGCGAGATAGTGGCAGAAGAAGTGGGAACCTGCTGGAGGCAGGAGCAATCAGAGAGGTACATTACCCAAGTGGATCTCCAACACCGTCGTGGTGCCAAAGAAGAATGGCAAGTGGCGCGTCTGCGTCGACTACAAGACGGTCAACAAAGCATGTCCGAAGGATAGTTTCCCCCTACCAAGGATAGATCAATTGGTGGACCTAACAGCTGGGCACAGCAGGCTTAGCTTCCTAGACGCATATAGAGGCTACCATCAGATAGCCATGCACGAACCTGATCAGGAGTAACATCCTTCACCACTCCAAGAGGACTATACTGCTACAAGGTCATGCCCTTTGGCCTAAAGAACGCAGGGGCGACATTCCAGAGAATGGTCACAAAGATGTTCGAGCCATTGTTAGGCAGAACAATGGAGGCTTACATCGACGACATGGTGGTCAAAAGCAAGGATGCGGATGACCATCTAAAGGACCTAGATGAGATGTTCCAGATCCTGAAGAAACACAAGCTGCGCCTTAACGCTTCTAAGTGCGCATTCGGTGTAGGGTCTGGCAAGTTTCTGGGTTTCCTGGTGACCAACAGGGGTATTGAGGCAGACCCCTCCCAAATCAAAGCAATTCAGGAGCTAGAAAGGCCTAACTCAGTGAAAGAAGTGCAGCATCTCACCGGCATGGCAGCAGCACTTAACCGATTCATCAGCCGGTCTTCAGACAGATTGCGTCCATTCTTTCAGTCATTAAAGCTAAGTTTGAGTGGGACGAAGAATGCGACCGAGCTCTGGAGAGTTTGAAGGAATACATGTCTTCTCCACCACTACTTGTCACCCCAATACCTGGAGAGAACTCTTCCTCTACTTGGCAGTCTACCTTCTCGAGTGCACGCGTAAGTGCAGTGTTGGTCTCGAGCGAGAAGGAATCCAACACCTTCCAATCTTCTATGTCAGCAAGACATTGTTAGGTGCCGAAACGAGGTATTTGCCACTGGAGAAACTGGCCTTGGCCTTAATGATGGCCTCAAGGAAGTTGTCACATTACTTTCACGCCCACACCATAGTTTTCTCCACAGCCTTCCCACTCAAGGCTTTATTTGAAAGGGCGAACTTTTCTGGGCGGATTCTGAAGTGGGCAGTGGAATTGGGACAATAGACATCAATCCAACCCAGAACCGCAGTAAAAGCCCAATCTTGGCAGACTTCGTCGCAGAATTCACTCCTGGAAGCCACCAAGTCTGCCCAATCGACCTGACTGACACAACCGAACAAGGGATGGAGATTGACGCCGGAATAGCGCAACCCCTAGTGCAGGTAACTCAGCCAGAGCCTAAGGCAGACCAGAGTAGAAAAGGCGAGGAGGAAGCAGACCTTACTACACCAAGTCAAAACCTCACCAACGACTAATGACTTGGTCCAATCAGAAGACAAGGGGCAGACTGCAACTATGGATCATGAAGAAGCCCCAGCGATATTCCAGACCCACAACATCATCTGATCCCTCCACATGCTGGAAGTTGTTTGTAGGAGAGATGTGGAAGCTCTTTGTGGATGGAGCATCCAACCGACATGGAGCAGGACTCGGCATAGTCCTCATCTCTCCCGACGGCTTAGTAGTGGAGCAAGCAATCAACTTGGCTCCCAGCATCAAATAATGAAGCGGAGTATGAAGCGCTTCTAGCAGGTCTCAAGTCACGCATTCCACATGAAGGCCACCGAGCTAATGGTCTACAGCGACTCACAGCTAGGTGGTGAATCAAATATCTGGCGACTACGAGGCAAAGGATGATAGAATGGCCAAGTACCAAGAATTGGTCAGAACAGAGATAAAAAAGTTCGAAGTGGTGAGGATGAACAGATCGGCAGAGAGGAAAATAGCAGAGCAGACGAACTAGCAGGCTTCGCCTCAATGGCAGACACCTCCATTCCTCACCCATTACTAATCGACTATCTGCCTAGACCAAGCATTGAAGACCCAGAAGCCATGAATAACGTTGAAAATTATTTAGAGGCATTTATGGCACTATTATAAATTTAACTAAATCACTCATTTTTGAGTCTGTTATAGCGATCTGGATTCTCTGTCCCACTATCTCATGTCCTCGTCTCAAATTGTCTCACTCTAATTTTGGGGGTAAAAATAAAATTTGAAACGATGAAATAAAAGAGAGGAGAATGTAGGACCGTCAACCCTACTTACAGACCACTGATGGTCCTTACATTTTGTCTCTTGTATTATTTTAATTTCTTCACTTTTAATTGGCTCAATTTTGATTTTAAATTTTAAATTTTATATTAATTTAGTCCAATTAATAATGCCGTTAGTTTTTTACAAAAAATAATTACTGAATTAGTTGAGGTTAACTAACTGAATTTAGTAAATTTATAATTTTATTCTAAAAAAATATGACATAAGACACTTATATACATATTTTGCATAAAAAAATGATAAAAGTTATAATCAATTGAACCAAATTGAAATAAAATCATAAATTCAGTGTCAAAATTATGCCAATTAAAATTACAGAAATCAAAATGACACAAAGATAATAGTATAAGAACTAATAGCACAATTTGCCCCAAATAAATGGTAAAAATGTGTTTATGATATGACTACATCATTGTTTTAAGTCACACACACTAAATAATTTCTCAAATTATTAGATATCTATCTAGTTGTGATAAGAGAAAATTGTAATAAATAAATAAATAAAAGTTGTGCAACTCCAAGAGATTAAACTAAAGTAATAAATTGAGACATGATTAGTGTTTTAAAAAAGGTAAGCCACGAATTTAAAGTCTATGAAACACTTTCTTGACCCCCTCTCAAGGCATGTACTCTACCATTAGTTTAGGCGTTGTTTGGCAACATTTTTATTTCGTGTTTTCTATTTTTATTTTTTATGAACAACAAATATAAACTTGTTTATTATTTTGTTTTAGTTTTCAAAGAAAAATTCTGAAATATTTGTTTGTTTTTTTTTTTTTGAAAATGAATAAAGGTGTTTCCACCACCACTAGCTACAGGTTGCCAACCACCAACTGCCCGCCATCCTCCAGCCAGCTTGGGCAAGTTCTGGTGACTAATGTTTTAGGAATTGGATCAGATCGGCCGGTTCAACCGGTGACCGGACCTAGTTTTGGTCCGAATGATCCACAAAAATTGGATTAGGCTAAAAACCGGTCTTGTTTGAAAAAAATTAATAGTTCAACTGGTAAAATCGGTCTCGATTCTCGACCAACCCGGTGGTTTTTTTTTTTTTTCTTCTTTTCTTTTTTTTTTCTTTTTATATATTTATATATCAAAATTTTGATTAATAACTCTTACTTCAAGAGTCTCCTCTCATGAGGAAGAGTCTCATTAGAAGCTTGAAAAAATTATGGAAGTCTATTCTTGTTTATAGGAAAAAAATTGTTCAAAGAGAACTTAAAAATTCAATGTGAGATTCAATTAAATTGTTTCAGTCATATTTGATTGGAAGGAGAGTTGAAAATTTCATTTCCTTCCGACATTAAATCTAGCCTTCAATCAATTTGTTTGGAGAGAATGTTAAATTTTTAATTTTTTTAAAATCAGGGACTTTTTTATGTTATTTTTTTTTTTTATATCAATTATGATTTTATTAAATATTATTAGTAAATATTATGCAACACTTTTTTTTTTATTATTTCAGTAATTATATATATTTTTATTTATTTATAATTTATAATTATAAAATATTAATTATGACATCATGGTTTAATTGCTTCGACTCGACGATCCTTTTTTTAGTCGATTACCGATCCGACTTTCAAAACATTTTCTGGTGACCATTAATAACCCTTGGCAAGCGGACTACCTTGCTCGTACCTTTGACGACACTTCAATGGTGAACCATCTTTGACTAGCACCTTTAATAACTCATTAAACATAAATTTTTATTTCGGAAATGAGCCGCTAGCTCGACACCAAGGGCTCGAATTGGCTTGAAAGAGGGAGAGGAGAAAGAGAAGGGAGGGAGAGAAGAGAAGGGAGGGAGGAGATCGTCGCGCAGCACCACCGCCGTCGCCTCGTCGCCGATCGTCGTAGCTTCAGACCGTCGCCTCGCCGATCGTCGCACCACCGCCACCGCCTCACCGATCGTCGCAGTCGCAGTCGCAGTCGCAGTCGCAGCCCCAGCCCCGCCTCCTCCTCCAGCCGATTTTTATGGCCCCCTCCCCTCCCCTCCTTCCTCCTCCTTCTCCTCCCCTCCTCCCTTCTCTTCTTCTCCCTTCTTCTTCTTCTTCTTCTTCGTTCTGCAACAAAAACACGGAAAAAAAAAAAAATTGACACCAAAACGACGTCGTTTTGGTGTCGAGCCAAACTCGAGCCACGGGTTTCGAGCTACGTAGCACTACCGTTTTTATTTTTGTTGGGGAAATTACATGCAGGTGGGAGTTAGAAAAAAAAAATTTATCAATACATGGAGGGGTGCAAATCACACTTGCACCTTCACAGCCTTTCATTTGCACTCCACTATAGACACACTTATATCTCTCATATATTGTAATTTTTTTTTCCAACTCTCATGTTCATGTAATTCCCCATTTTTATTTCATTTGTTTTCATTATAGTTATATATATCAAACAAGTTTTGTTTATCATCCCACCAAAAAAATAAACATTTTTACTGTTTTATGTAATAGAAAATAATAAAATGATAATATTATTATTTTGAAATTATAACATATATTTAGTATTTTTTTTAAAAAAAATTATATGTATTTTACTTTTTAAGTGTATCTAAATTAAGTGAATTTAAAAATAAATAAATCTACTTAACATATTAAATTTTTTTACCAAACACAATAAACATGAAAATAAAAAATTCAAAACTATTTTTGAAATATGATTACCAAATAGAGTAAAAATTCAGTTGTCACGGTGATACTAGGTCACCATTGACACGTGGTATTACCTATCAACAATAAATTTACATGTGAAGGGTGAAACCTCACTCAGAATATAATATCTTATCAGGGGTGTGCGTGGTTTGGTTCGGTTAAGGCGGTTTGAGAGTAAAATTATAACCGAATAGCGGATTAGCGGATAAGCGGATTGGCAAATCGCGGTTTGAGCGGTTTCGAACGGATTGGCGGATTGAAGAATATTCTAATCAATTATCAAGTATTTCATAATATATAATATAATTTGCATAATATTTTTCATATATATAACACAAACCAATTTTATATAATATTTTTCATATGTATAACTATTAATTTGTAACAAATTTCACATCTTAAATCTCTCTTACACTCATTTTTATTTTGATATTTGATTAGAGGTTAAAAAATATATATGCATTAACCATTGTGGACAGGAGCGGTTTCAGAGACAGATTATAAAATCTGAAGTTTAATCTATAGTTAGAAGATTGAATGGTGCGAATTGATGGGGATTGATGTGGTTTCGGCTGATTGAGCAGTATTTTGCACAGCCCTATGTAGACCCCTATTTTGATCGGTCTTAAGATTTGGGCGCCTTCTCTAGGCATTTGATGATGAAGATCTGGAATGTATGTTACTTTCCATTCCTCTAGCAAAAAACTCAATCTTAAAGCAAATCCCAACCTTTCACCCTTTTTGGCAAAATGTTTTAGACAGTTAAAAGCTTTTTTTAAAAATATTTCTATAGCCATGCGTAAATCCAACCATTTTCATGATGTTCAAGGTCATCCTTCAAAAATGCTGTGACTTTTTGTAAATTGAGCAAGGACAAAGTAGGAATAAGTGGAAATGAAGAGAATTTTTTACAAAAACCTTGTCTTCTCTTCAAAATTGATCCAACCATACAAAAATAAGGTCCAGCTGTACAAATTTATGATTGGCTGACCATATTCTGGTTGGCCGGCCATATTTTGGCTAGTTGGACAAAATTGTTGAGAGATAAATGGTCTCCTGTAACAAGCCCGCGGGGACCTCGCTACAGTTCGGACTCCCTTTGTTTGTTTGTGCGGTTCTATATCTGAACCAAAGAGTCCAACTCTGGCAAATCGTTTTGAAGAAAAACAGATTTTTTGAAAAGTAGTGCCAAACATGGACTGCTTTTCCAGATTACAGAGTCGCCACCTAAATATTTTTTAATGGGGGAATTTAGGAAACCCTGACTCGGTGCCGAAGGCCATGTGTCCGTCATCACCAAATGTCTTGGCTCGGGAGGTTGGGTACGATCGGGGAAGGTCAGCTATGAGCACCCCCTTTCGCCCGGTCCGAAGACCGGCCTCTACTAACCGTGATATCCAATTTTAAAAACGTTATGTGTTCTTATTCCAGTTAGTAGCCTAGAATTACTATGTGATGCGCACAGCAAACAAGTATAGACTAGATTGCCTAATTTGGAAACAAGCATTGCATATCCGTTTGTTTGGAAAACAATTTGAAATTGCTACTCGCAAGTAGGCTAAAACACGGATTTCAACGAGTTATTCCAACTCAAGCAATTCAACCTCCACCCACAGGCAGTCAAGCAGTTTATATCACGTAAGCATTTAGCCATATGGTAGTCATACTGTCATGTTAACATTCACACGCATGTGGTATGCTAAAGCGTAAAATACTTACATCGTACTCCGTGCCAAAACAAAAAACTAGTTAGCAGACATGCATGTCCCTAGGTCATGTTAAAATGGCTAATGCAATACATAAGAGATGCAGTTTAGAGTAGGCTCGGCTAACCCTAAAATGGCATGTGAAATGCTACAATTATCACGTATTCAATTTAGAAATTGAAATACAATGCAGTTTGTATGATGTACCGAGCCCGATGCATGTCGACAAATGCATGGATGCACGCATGCATTGCATAAGGTATGCTAAAAATAAACGTGCCCTAATCTACCATCATAAGCAGGTAAATAAAAGGGAAGAAAGAAGTGGGGGTTGGAAGACATACACACACTCACCCACACTTATTACAGATTCGCCCTCGCTCGGAGGGACCAAAATAATAATACAAATTAATTAACTACGCAAGCTAATTAAATATTACAAACCCATTATATTAACAAATGAATTAACTAATTCGATCAAAACAATAAGTCGCATCGGGAAGAGGGCCAGACGCATCGCACGCTCGGGACTTGCTCGGAATCGCATTGCCATACTTAGACTGCCTCTGTTTTCCCTGATTTGCACCTCAGAAGACTGCCACAGTCTTAGGAATACTTCCTTAGGTACTGGAGATCACTACCGGCTGCACAAAACTCCCACCGGCAGTGATTGAGCTCATCGGCACTAAATTGATCCATCGGCTGCAAATTGACTGCCGGTCGGCACTAAAAACTGCCGGCCGGCACTGAATGCCTGCAGAACCTGCAACTCACAGCAGCAGAGGGCAGATACTGGCATGGCAATGCAATTCAAAGCATGTATGCACTAAACACACTCCTTATCATACTAATGACTCAAAGGAAGATGTGCCTCGATTCTCGGACCACCAATCACGCATTTCCATGCATGGTGGCCTAAAAGATCAAATGTGCAACTTGAATTTCAAATGCATGCAAACCAATCAAACAAAGTGAGGCCCAATTCCCATCATCAAGTCAAGGAACAAGGCATGCATGCCTATGTGTGCAATCCTAAGCATGTCAACTAGGGATGCAACATGAGCATATAGACAAACAATGCAAGCATACAAGCAAACATGAGGTAGCATACAAGTAAGTGAATAATGGTCTTACTCATAACCTAGGTAACTCCAAGTAGGCCTAAAATCAGTAGCCATATGCTAAGACATGAGGGCCAAACACATATATACGCATGCACATGTTAAAGCACCAACACTTAAGCATAATAAAGCAACTCTTAAACACGTTTAAGAGGCACAAGTATGGACCATTAGCATGCAATTTAGGCTTTGAAATCACGCTATAGAATGATGCCAAATCATGTTTAAACAAGACAAACAAAACATGCGCACATAGGTTCAACACTTCAAAGTAGGCCAATGAGGCATTGAACTGCACTCATGCAAAACAAATATGGCATGCATTGAACAACCCAAAACAAACTTTTAGCATGTAAAACTAAGCCCAAAGGAACACTTAGATGGCATCTAAATTGCTCAACTAGAAAGGCATGCACAAATGCTAAGACAAGAGGCATAAGGCACAAGCTTCCAAAGCATCAAAGAGGCATGCAAGGCAATCAAACAAGCATGCTAAATGGACTGAGATGACATGCCAAATGGTTCCCAACCATTGAAAAAAAAGCAAGCAAGGCATGCTACACACTTGTACTCTTAAGGCCAACAAGCCAAACATAAAGGGGACCCAAGATACAAGCCATGGTCGACCAAAATAGGCATGGACAGACCTAAGGTATGGCAAAATAAGCATACAAGCTTCATGGATCTAAGCCTAAAGCATGCTTAAACTAGGGCTAACAACTTAGAGCAAGTTAAGGCAATACAAGGCATTACAAAGCATCTATGCAAAACATACAAGGAGTGCTAAAACCAACACTTATCAATGTCATATTAGGGCATAATAAACATAAAATGCAGCCAAGACATGCTCTTCAAACATTCAAAACTATGCTCCCTTAAGAGACCAAAACTTGCCCTTTTCAAGGACATCAAGGAGAGGGGGTGGCCCTCTCCTTCTTAGGACTTTAAGGCATCATCTACACCACTGAAATCCCTCAAGATTTCAGTGGTGAAGAGACCCAAACACCAAAATCCCGGAGCTCAACAAAATAGCACAAAAATGAGGCCTTTCAAGGCCTAAGAGGGGCCAAACTTCCCCAAAGCACAAAGTACCCTTAATAAACTATCAAGAGGGCTAAAAAACAGAACTTTTATGTGTTGATCACCAAGCACAAAAACAGTCCTAAACTAGGTAAAAACAAGGTGCAAGAAAGGGGTAAAAATGACTAGTTTCTTACCCTTGGAGCTTCTCTTCAACAATGGTGACCTTGATGTCTCCTTAAGCCTCAAAGCAGTCAAGAACACCAAGAATAAGTTCTTAGAACCTCAACTCCAAGAGGAAAGTGAAACACTAGGTGCTTGTGTGCAATAGTATGAACTAAAGCACCTAGTATACAAAATGAGCAAGGAAAAGAGAGATAGGATAGATATAGGATTTCTAACCTAAAACCAGACCTTCTTCTCTGTATTTTCTCTCTAAAATGTCTAACCTCTTCAACCTTGAGCCAAGAGAAGAGAGTCTTCTCTTATAGGAATCAAAGCTTACAAGCTAAGTAAACCAAAGGCTCATCCCTCCATACACGTGTATGGAGGGGAAACAAGTGCTACAAAGCTGTCTGAAAATATCTCCAAAAACAGCTGTAAAGTGATCGGCAGGGCAAAATGGTCATTTTGCCAAAAAGAGTGCCGACCGGCACAAAATAGTGCCGATCGGCACAATACAGTGCCGATGGCAACACCAGACAGCCGGTGGCCTCTAGCCACTGCCGGTGGTGTGTGGGGATGTCTCACAAGGCATCCTCTGCCTTCCAAGGCAAAACACAAGTGTTTGGTGCAAAACCAGACACAAAACGGTCGAGTTCGGAGGTCCTGAGGCAAGGCGCGTAGCCGAGAACTCCGGGAACTCCGAACGAACACGAACATGGATGATCACCGAGTGTTCAAGCGGTGACGTCCAAGTCTTGAGGACGGTCAAAAATGGGGTGTCTACAGTTGCCCCTCTTTGACAGAACTCGAAAGTCATAACAATGACGGGAGTGAATGTCAAAGCCCAGAGACGACCCATTTTTGACAAGGCCGAAGACTTGGACAAACATACAAAGCGCAAATGGTTGAACTCGCAAGCTGCCTACGTATCCCTTTAGGAATCAAACCAGCGTAGTTCAGGCACAGGCATACAAGCCGCAGATAAGGTATGCGCCCGTAGGCGGGGGCAAGATGCAACTGACGATGCAAAAGGCCGAGCATAACTTATGATCATGTAAAGGAAGCTGTAATGAAGCACGCATGCGACAGTTATAAGCTAGCATACGCCAAACTACAATGCAGAAAGGATGTAAGAGAATTATGCAATTCTCAACACGTCTCACGCGGAGGATACAATACCTGTGCGGCTCGTCCGGTTGCACCGGCCTCAAATGAGCCGTACATACATATCGTGCCTGCAAAGAAAGCAAACTTAGCAGGTACAATATTGTTAGCAATATGCATGACAATGCAAAATGAATGCAAAATGATATGCAATATATACAACAATAATGTATGAATAATGCAACTAATATGCAATGCAATTGAAACTATATGCAATGCAAATGATATGCAATGTAACATGCAATGCAATTGAATCATGATCCAATCATGAGCGGTTCAAAACCACACAAATGTCAAATAGATTGATGGAGGTAACGAGCCCGTCTCCCATAGAACGATGTCTGATCTATGAGTACTTCGCACGGACATAAGAACAAGTATTGGGTGGAATGACATAAGTGAGGTAACGACCCGCTGAGGAAAGAACAATGATCCTAATGCCGGATGCAACAATTACACTACAATGTAATATGTACAATGGATATGGCGCGCGAGCCAAACCAAATCTTGCTTAGGAAAGGCATGCACACATAGAACCATGTCTAACACAAAAAGGTGCCGCAACCCTCAAACCAAGCTCATCAAGGAATAGGCGCGTACACAAAACCGTGCTTCGACGTGAGAAGTAGGGGCACATACTAGACCAAGCTCAACCTGGAAAGGCGCAAGCCATAGATGGAAGTGATGCAATGGATGCATGCAAATTACGATGCAATAGAAATGGATATGGATACAATGGATATGGCACGCGGGCCAAACCGAATCTTGCCTAGGAAAGGCATGTACGCATACGAACCGCGTCTAACACAGAAAATGTGCCGCAACCCTCAAACCAAGCTCATCAAGGAATAGGCGCGTACACAAAAACCGTGCTTCGACGTGAAAAGTAGGGGCACATACCAGACCAAGCTCAACCTGGAAAGGCGCAAGCCATAGATGGAAGATGATGCAGTAGATGCATGCAAGCTACAATGCACTATGCACTGGATGTTTTACAGAAAATGCATGACATATACACTATATTACAATGAAATGCATGACATATGCGTGTGTTTTTTTTGATTTTTTTTGTAATGCATGACATATGCAGTATTTACAATGATGCATGACAATGCATTATGATGCAACGACTACGATTGCAGCTTTCCCTATCTTACCAACAAGGCGATATACTAGGTTGGTTCAGTATCCAGAATTGAGGCGTAAACACGCCGCCTCAACCTATGGGGCTTCCATACGGATTTCAAGCCGAGGGTACACCCCTGGGTATTTAAACCAGACTTTAGTCTCGGAAATCCCGAACCTTTGTGTTCTAGGCATAAGCCGTTCGAACTCTAGTTTTCACCGTCCCAGTTGGTCTTCTAGGAACTCACTGCAAAAACAGGCAGGTGGCTTTACCAGACCACCGAAAGTCGTCTGGGCACGACAAACGCCAAAGGAATTGCACCTTCAGAGGATTTAAGGTCTCCTAGACCGGGATGCACAGAACAATGCAATGAGATGCGCAGAATAGCGCGATGGAATGCATGCAAAATGCAATGAGGTGTACCTTAGTGCACCGAACGTCTTGTACCTCCCGAGGATTTAAGGTCTCCTAGACCGCGCGTGTTTAAGGTCTCGCTAGACCCGACGAAAAACAATGAGGTGCGCAAAATAGCGCGATGAAATGCAAAATGAGATGCAAGATGAGGCACGCATACCTCATGGATGCAAAATGCAAAACAAAATGCAAATGAAATGCAAAGTGAGGCACGCATATCTCAAGATGCAAAATGCAAAACGAAATACAAATGAAATGCAAAGTGAGGCACGCATACCTCAAGATGCAAAACTGAAATAGACATGAGGCACGCATACCTCATTAGACGGAAAATAAAATGCAAAACGAAGCACACGTACCTCGAGATACAATGAAATGCAAAATGAGGCACGCATACCTCATTGAATGAAAAATGAAATGCAAAACGAGGCACGCATACCTCAGTGAATGGAAAATGAAATGCAAAACGAGGCACGCGTACCTCGAGATGCAATGAAATGCAAAATGAGGCACGCATACCTCATTGAATGGAAAATGAAATGCAAAACGAGGCACGCGTACCTCGAGATGCAATGAAATGCAAAATGAGGCACGCATACCTCATTGAATGGAAAACGAAATGCAAGTATGACACGCATGCCATACGAAAGTGCAAAACGGTGCAAGTCGCAAGGGACGTGCAGGACGGCGCGATGCGACGTACCAGACAATGTAATGGATGCGTGCAACGCACACGGGACAACTTTTGAATCTTGTAAAAGACAAAAGGATACAGAAGGATACAATCTTTGCTTGAATTTGAGTGTCACGCACAGAAGACACCGTCCGAGGTCAAAACGGAGGCCGGTTGAGCGTCGGAAATACACTTTCTTGCACTTTCTTGAGCTGTGAAGACCCAAAACTGCTCACATGGCCTAAACAAGGCTGTGGGAACATCACCGGCTAGCCACCGGCTGCATAAAAGTTCCACCGGCACAATATTGTGCCGACCGGCACAAAATAGTGCCGACCGGCCAAAAGTTGCTGATCGGGGACAGTTTTGACATTTCACCTCGGGTCTTTTAAAATAGGGTTTTAAACCCTATTTCCTTACTCCCCCACCACCGAAAAACTTCTCTCTCTCTCTCTAGAGTCTCTTTTCCTCCTCATTCGCTCATTTCTTTGCGTTTTCGCGACATTTTCGCCGTTCGATTCGCGAAGTTCATCGCGTTTCGGACATTTTCGACCGATCGAAATTTCGTTTCGGCACTCCCTTTGCTATTTCCACTTTTTCGGGACTTGTTCCCCTTGATTTTCTCTTCATTTCCGTGCCTTTGCATCTTCCGGCCTTCCCGGTCATTTTCGGTCCGCTCGGGGTTGACTTTTTTGGTTGACTTTTCACATTCCAGCTCTTCCGGACATTTTCTCACCACCATCGCCATGGCTGACGATGTTCCACACGTCGGACTCCTCCGGATCACGAGATGGATCCCGGGGTCGAGCTCCTCCCATTGAGCGAGCGTCCCTTCGACCCGGCGACATACCACCCCGCGATTCATGTGCTACCTCCGGATGGTCTTCGCCATTTCCGCGGCTTTGACCGAGCGCTGGACCCGGAGCTCCTCCTGCGCGAGCCGACCTCTCACCTATCCTTCGGTGCTTCCGAGGTAACACTCTTCTCTGTTTTACTTTCTGCAATGTAGAACCGTTAACTGTCAAAGTTGTTTCCGTTCTTTAACTGCTTGGTTCTGATATACTGTTCACTGTAGTCAATTGCAATCATGCTTACAACTGATATCTGTTTAAGATGGACACATGCACACACACTGCACTAGTCTCAATCACCCAAACACACGGCACACACCGTACTTCACTGCAAACTTATCGACACCCGGCACTTATTCGAATCTGAAAACATATTGTATGCTGTATTTAAACTGAACCACACACAACACGCTGACGCATCATACGTTGTAGTTCACCCACTGGCACACTATAACCCGACATCTGCTCGGATCTGAAAAATGTGCACACATGCACTATATCTGTATGCTGACTCTCGCAAACACACTGACACATCACAGGCCGTAGTCCACCGTAGTACACTGAAACCTGATATCTGCTTGGATCTGAAGAATGTGCACACGTGCTAGATTTGTATCTATTTTAACATGTTTCCTCAGAACTGTACATCTCATATTGCTTTGCAACTATTTGTTTGAAAACATGGAGATTCCCATACCATCCGCGGGTATGGGAATGTTGCGGCTCGAGATTGGTACTTGGAGCTTCCCGAGGCGGTTCGACGCATCGTGGACGATGCGGGCTTCGGTTCCTTTTGCAGGGGTCTGACCCGGCTTACTGCCTGCAGGCCTCTTCTAGCTGCCCTGGCAGAGAGGTGGTGGGACACCACCGACTCGTTCCACCTATCCGCGGCGGGAGACATGACGATGACTCCCTACGACTTCTCGGTGCTCACCGGCATCGGGGTAGGGGGTGATCCGATCCCCTTCGACACCGACATGGACGAGTGGACCGCGCTCAGATCTACTTGCTTGGCGAGGCGCCACCCCTTGCTCGTCCAGGCTTTGTCCGCTACTCCTGGTTCGAGGTGCAGTTTAGAGTGCAGCCTGCGTTGGTGGCGACGGCTCCGATGACCGAGGCGGCTGTAGAGCAGTACGCACGCGGCTTTTTGATGTTTTTGCTAAGGACGACCCTCTTCGCCGACCGGGCAAACACCGTGCCTCTCTGCCTACTCAGCGCACTGGTGGACGTCCGAGACATCTTGCGTTTTGATTGGGGTGGTGCGGCTCTGGCCACTCTTTATGGGTACATGAGCTCAGTCTCCCGTGGCAGCGGGCAGTTGCTCGGAGGCTACTGGCGAGCTTGGGAGGTACGCCTTCTCCTCTGCTTTACATTTCTGTTCTGTACTTTCTGTGCTCTGCACACTGCACACACTGTAGTCTGCTTTACACTTGCTGTATACTGTACACATGGCACACACATACTCTACTATACACTGTTCACACGGTATACTTTGCTCAACACACTGCACAACACACGGCTTTATTATTTCTGCTCTATTCTGTATTCTGCTTATCTGATAAATGTTCCGACATCTGTCTTGCAGTTATGGGTTTACGCCTACTTTCCCAGGCTGGAGCCAGTGCCGGAGACGGAGACTCCTCTAGTCATTCCCT
>JAPPVO010007412.1:0-41215 GCA_030407325.1 Camellia japonica | reverse complement strand
GAGCATATCACTGGGCAAGAAGAACCCTTTGCTGGTCTGGAAGCCCAACTCTGGGGTCTCCATGAAGCTGTCGTTGGTAAACACGAAGGTAGCACGATTGGGCAAGAACATTTGGAGCCTGAAACGGTCAGCAAGTACATCAAAAGGACCAACTTGGGAAGGTCCTTCAACTTTCTGACGTTTGGGGCAGGAAGCTCAAGAGAAGTGAGTTCACTCATGGTAGGAAGTTTTTTAGACTTCACGAATTCAAGAGAACCAAACCCTTCAACAACAATAGATTAGTCGGAAGAGACCTCGCTCATTTTTTCCTTTTTTATAGCTTGCAGCTCAGTTGTCTAGCACAACATCTTCTTCTTCGCTGAGTAGAAGGGCTAGTTCGACGAGCTAGTAGTACGGCCACTAAATCTTCCACTTTAATCTCAAGCGCATCCATGGTCAAATCAACTATGTGAGCAATTTTTTCTCCCCCAGAGGCTACGTCTATCAAACTATCTTGCAGTTCGGAAGATGTTTAGGAAGATTTCTCGTGATCAAGCAAAAGTGGTCCAGATGATTCGTACCCAAGAAGGTGTGTCGTAGACTTCGTGACTTGAGGAAGGGTCTAGACCTTTTTCAGATCTTCAAGTTGCACTTGATACTCACGCTGATTCTTGACTGCATTTACATCGAAACCTGAAACCAAGGTAAAAGTATGGCAAGAAACATAGTTAGATCGGAATAAAGATAGTAGCACCTACTTGCCCAAACTCCCTTGGGATTGGCCAGACTTTCAAAGAATTAGCCACGTTCTCAAATTTCCAATTCCCAAAAACTGTGACAATGTCCTCCTTTAAGTCTTTATTGGTTTTAGAGACGGTGATGAGCTTTTTGAAGGCCCTCCTAGGTCTTAGATAATACTAGAGGTCTTTTACCCCAGCCTTGTCACTGTAAGCGGTCAAGACATAAACGAATAGGATTTCCATCTATCGTAATTAAAGGTTCTAGGTCTTGTTTAACTCATAGATTCCACTGATGATGCGGTAGATATTTGTGAAAATTTGGATGGGGGCTAGGGACCAGGAATTTAGGCATTCCTTTACAAGGGGGTTCAGGGAAAATCTCACCCCCTTCAACAATGGCAACAAGAGGAAGGTAGGTATAGTTAAGACCTCCCTTGAGGGCATCGGTGGGCAGTCTCACGTGAAAAAAGACATCCTTAGGGATGCCAAACCGAGAACAGAAAGCGGCTAAGGCTACAAGAGACTCGAGAAGTTGGCGATATTTGCCCATGGGTTCTAATGGTAAAAAAAGTAAGAAAATCATGAAGAGAATGGAGACTTATAGTCACCAAAAGGACAGAACCTTGTTCGCCGGAGCAACTAAAGGACAACGGTCGGAGTCTCTCTCAATTTCTTCCATCCCCTCTTACTTTGTATCTTTGAAAAAAATTAAATGATAAGCATTGAAAGGTTTGAAAGGATAATAGAGGGATTTATACTTATCAAACGAATGTGATTAGATGCACGCATCGTTTTACTTGATGCACACGTTAATTTATGTCTAGTAATATGAAGACACGCATCCAAGTCAAATGAAATAAGTCAAACGAAAGGACAACGATTCAGAAATGGCGGTTCAAAGAAATCATTGCTCAAATTCGAATCCCTATAGAAGATGAATAAGATTTGGATAGCTCATTTCCAACAAATACCTCCAACGTCTTTCAAAGGTTACGGTTAAAAAAGTCAGAGTTTGAGGGAAATTGTGTGAGGCTAAAATGAGCTACAGAGGAGCGGGACAAAAAGGCTAGGCTCAGACTAATGAAGTGGTAGGTCTAGGAGACAATGAGTCCAAGACTAGGGATCCAAACATACAAGATCAAGAAAAGCAAGACTATGACGTGCTCCTAAAAAGGGCAGACTAAGTCAAAGATGTGTTCCTAAAGTAATGGCCCAACTAACTCGTAGATAATCGCGCCTATGCGGTGCATGATCCCCCTAGAGAAAATGGGTTGACGTAAGGAGTGGGAGGGGGCGTAACCCCCCATAATAGCTAGTGGGAGCAGAGTATAAATAAAGGTAGCACTGAAGGCTAGGGTACACACATCCCAACACCCCTACCTGAACTTCACTCACATTTTCTGCTCCTTTGTCTATTGGTTCACTAACTTAGCCATCGGAGTTCCCAGGCTGCTCCCTAACCAGACCCTTCATTCTTTATGAGTGTGAGCAGAGTATAAATAAAGGTAGCACTGAAGGCTAGGGTACACACATCCCAACACCCCTACCTGAACTTCACTCACATTTTCTGCTCCTTTGTCTATTGGTTCACTAACTTAGCCATCGGGAGTTCCCAGGCTGCTCCCTAACCAGACCCTTCATTCTTTATGAGTGTGTTTCAGGTTATAAAGAGTCCAACAACTGTCGGAGCGTCGTCGTAGCCTAATGGTTCAATTTTTATCCACCACAATTATTTTCAAAAAATGTTACCAAGTGGTGTTTGTTTTAAGAATGGTGTGGCTATGTTATAATAAAATACGTACAATATGATTTTGTTTATTTATTTTATATGTGATGATAAAATAAAATACATACCATATGGTTTTATATATTCTTATTTCTTATTTTTATTTGTACTTTTTTAGAGTATATATTGTAACAATTTTCATTAACTTTTAATGAGACACAACACTGTTGTAGGTAACAATTTCCACTAACCTTCGATGAGATACAATGCTATTAAAAAATATCAAACTCAAAATTATTAACAATAAGTGAAAGGACCACTCAAATATATTAACTAAACTTAAGTGACTTAGATAGACGATATAGGGCAAGTCCAAGATCAGACTATGGGAAACTTGATCCACTAAAAACCATTCAAGATACTATTTTAAAATTGACAATAAATAGAATAATCTCCTAAATATATTAATGAAATGATCTATCCACCGAATTGCAGTCACCCAAAATTACCCGAATTTGTTGATGTCAGTTGTCCATTCGAACGATCTGTTTCACCCTCGTCTACTGTGGTCATCACCCTATCATCCGGACAACCAATACCAACAAATTAAGACAATTCGAATGAAATCAAATTCAATAAATATAGCATTGCTCAATAATATATTAACAGAGTTTGATTGACTTAAAAACACAACGTGGTACATGCCTAATCAATACAACTAAGGTTAGGTGGTCATTTCGGGTAATTAGGGCATCCCAACGGTGCATTACTTTTTTCACCAAATTTGAGTAAAAACTCTCTTTAATATCGCCTGCTCCAACAAAGAAATTTGGCTTTTTATCAAACCACCGGTCGACCAATTAATGAAAAAAAAAAAAACAAGTCCTGCATCTTTGTGTGCTTATTATCTTCTTCTTATTCAATAATTTCACATTCGGTTTGTTTGTATGTTCAATTTAGCTGACAAGTCTTGCATCTTTGTGTGCTTATTATGCACATTGATTTACTCACTGGTTTTTTGTTATTTTATTGATTCATTCTCTCTCTCTCTCTCTCTGTGTGTGTGTTTCACAAGGTCCTTGGATCGCTTTATATTTCTATCTTCTATTTTCTTTGTTTGGATCATTATATACACATACATCTTTGTTTCTTTCACAAGGTCACACATATACACATACTTACATACTCTGCTTTCTATTTCTAATGTAGAAAGCTAAATGATGATGAAGAAAACAGAGAAACTACCGTGTTACCAAAGCCTCTTTCGGAGTAAATTTCGCTTTCACTCAAAAAATGGTTTGAACAACCAAATATACGAAGTGAATGACCACCCGGAAAAAAGCGCGTTTCCACCTGGACACACCTCAATCAGTGTCTGGAGTCCATCTCAATTTAGGCTCAAAGTTAGCCAAAATTCATGGTTGCACAAACCATTTTTCCAACACTTTGTGTTACCTATTTTTTTGGAAATTATTCAAGGAAGAGGATGACCGGAGGGGCATCCGGCCGATCGTCCAGTGGGCCCATCCTCAATGGTCATGCACAGTAAAATGGTTAAAGGAGCCCAGATCCTCAGTTTGGTGAAACATTTGTTAGGCCATCTCCAACATTTAACCAAATCCATCACCAAATTTAAATTTGGTGAAAAAGTACACTTTTGTGGTCTCCAATGGTTTCATCAAAGTTGTATCAAATTAAGAACATCCCAAATCTTTCACCAAACTGAAGAACTGGGCTAGCTTTCACCAGTTTACTATGCGTGTACGTTAGGGGTGGGACCCGTAGGACGATCAGCCAGACGTCTGGCCGGTTGTCTCCCTGGTCATTCGGCTCACTAAACAATTCTCAGAACACAACCATGGTTTGGACTACGAACCGGCTTGCAAAGTTGTTTTCTTTTTGTGGCACCAAGATGAAATTCAATACCAACATTGATGCATGGATAGCAAAGGAAAATGCATTGCATGTAGATTTAAATTTGTACCAAAATTAGCCGTTCATTTAGCAGGGTGCAACTCCAATGACGTTACCGTTGGTTTTGTAGAGGATTTGACGAAATTACCGTTGCTACGGTCTATATAATAAGACTCTACGAGTCTTTTAATTTCACAATATCATTACAATTTCTCTTTTCTTTATCATTGTTAACTTCAAGCTTCACCTTTTGTTTCATTTGTCTTCTCATTGTGTGATCTTTAGTTTATATTATTTCTTCAATTTTTTACTTTTTTCTTTAATTTTTTTCTTGTTTCTTTTACAATATATTTCACTATGTGTTGGATGTTGTATCCTATTGAATTTTTTTAATTTGTTATTTGTCCAAATTTTATCTTAAAACTATGGAAGATTTTGAAATGCAAAAGTGTTTCAGACTTTCAATTATTGTGCTTTCCCTAATTCGCACATAATTATCAATTGCATCTACTGCCACTCCATATGAGAGTATTCTAATTACTGAAGTCATCTTTTGAAGTGGAGACAATCCGAGGATATGAGCTGCATCTTTTTTTTTTAACAAAATATGGATCGTGTGCTTTAATGGCATTCAAAATTCACAGATGCAGAGGACGACGCATTCTAAAACGTCTCTGAAATGTTGCAGGTAAATAAATTGGATTTGCCACAAATAATCCACAAACAATTGATCATGACCCTTCCTTCTATCGCGACATGTGTATTTATGTCCTACAACAGAACCACCTCTTTTCTTTGATCGATCAATTGCTCTCAAAATCTGTATCATACTAGCGTTATTTATCTCATAAACACTTAGAAGTTTCACAATTTTTTCATCATCAGATTCATCATAAGAGGATAAGGAAGAAAAAGGAGATGAAAATGAAGTGAACAAATAAAAAGTTGAGCTAGTCATTATGCTCTATTTTTTAGTTATGGTTGGTTCCAGATACAACGTTGTTTGTTTGGTTTATATAGTACATGGGTTAATCTGTTTATATTTGTTTTTTAAAGGAAATAATTAGTGGAGGCAAAAAGAAATGGAAAAGATTTAATGGAGGGAAAAAGAAATGGCAAAGGTATTGAGGGAAACAGAAATGGAGGGGAAAAAAATTCATTTTGCTCTTGCAGGTCGACTCGTCCCTCCGGACATCCTGTATTTTGATGAAAGCTACAGTAATTCATAGTTGTAGTAGCTGATATCAGATAGAGGAATTGGTCATATTTTTTCTCAAATTTGATGAAATTTTTGGTGAACGTTAGAGATGCCCTTATTTTCTCAATTTGATATAGGTTTGATGAAACTATTGGAACACAAAAAAATAGACTTTTTCACCAAATTTAAATTTGATGATGGATTTGGTACAGCGTTAGAGATGGCCTTAGATGTTGAGTTTACTAAAAGTCGTGTCAAGATTAAGTCCTTTTTTGAGTTTGAGTAGAGCTTTTAACCAAGTTGATCGAAGAAGATTTTTCATTTGAGTAAGTTGCCATTTGGCAACAATATTTTTTTATTTTTAAATAAGCACAAAAAAGATAAATTAAACTAAATAAGTTAATAAGATAAAATTTCACATCAAAATTATAATTATTTTATTTTTTCTCTTACAATCATCGCATCTATGCTAAAAAAAAGTTAAAAGTTCTTTTCAAATGGAGCTAATTTAAATAGGCTAAATTAGTCAAAAAACTAAAAAATATGCTAAATTAACTCTTCCCAAACGAAGCTAGTTATTGGGTGCTCCTAGAGCATAATCATGTGGTAATCTAGGGTATTGTGATTGGTGAAGAAGATAAAATTTATAATTTTATATTAAATAATTAAAGAATATAAGAGGCATAATATACAATAATTGCGGTTAAGTATAAACACGTGGCGCTTTAAGATCACCCAATAATTTTTCCATCTCAAGGGGTTTATATGTTCCAATTAGAGACTTGCGAGCT
This sequence comes from Camellia japonica, assembly GCA_030407325.1. Taxonomy (NCBI): domain Eukaryota; kingdom Viridiplantae; phylum Streptophyta; class Magnoliopsida; order Ericales; family Theaceae; genus Camellia; species Camellia japonica. Next base: position 34,867 of record JAPPVO010007412.1, on the reverse strand, counting down.
TAACCTTTATTTGCGTGCACAGCAATGTCCCCCAATTAGCATAATTAGCATACTCGTGGGAAAAGAAGGGATAATCAGAATTTTGATTTCAGATATCAAAATATGACTTTTGTTTTGTTTTGTTTTTTTTTTTGAGTTTATTACACTTTACACTTTTGAATTATTGTCAAATTATTTATTTAGTTTCTAAACTATCGATTGAATTTACTAAGTTCCTAAAATATATAAATAAAAATCTATTTAATTCGTATATTATCGATTGAATCTATTAAGTTCTTAAAATAATTAATTCAAACTTGTTTAGTCCCTAAAATGATTATAAAAATAAAATATATGCCTATAACTATTATAAATTAGTAAAAGATCTTACCTAATTAAGATTTAATTCTTGAAAAATCTTAACTTTCTATTTTGTTTTTAAAAAGTATTTTGTTTCATTGTGTTTAAATTAGCATCAGAGCTTGATTTACTGAAGAACCAATAAAATTATGTGAATATTAGATATACCAATAAAAAGTATTTTGTTTCATTGTGTTTAAAACGTTTTGCTACAAATAATAATAGAGCAAAATAATACATTAATTAAGTTATAAAAAGTACTTGACAAAAAAACTTAAAAACAATCAATTAAAAATTATAAACAAAATCTAACATATAATACTAGATAAAGACAAGCAAATAACCATCGTAGAAGATAAGAAAATTTAGCAAAAGGACTGATACACACTTTTCAAAGACATAATAAAAATTTACCACTTTTTCTAAATAAAATTTTAACTAGATAGGGTCTTTTACTAATTTATAATAGTTATGGGCTTATATTGAGAGTAAATATGTTTGAATTATATACTTTAGGGACTTAATGGATTCAATCGATAGTGTATAGATTAAATAAACTTTAATTTATATACTTTAGGGACGTAGTAAATTTATTTATTTATTTATTTATTTATTTTGATGAAAGGGACGTAGTAAAATCGATAGTTTATGGATTAAATAGATTATTTGGCAATAGTTGAGGGGTAAAAAGTGTAACAAATATTCTTTTCTTTTTTTTATATTGATTCCTTTAATGAGAAATTTAAGAGTAATTCTATTTTCATACACTATTTATACTTTGTGCATATCATTTCTTAGTTCACACACTTATTAATTTAGTTACATTATGTTTTTCTCATTCCACACATCAAGTGCTCTAAATATATCGCTAGCACATAATTTAAACACACTATACAAAACACATTTACACACATCACAATAGTAACTTTGGTATATCCAACAATCCACCAACACATTTTCAGTTGTTCTTTAGAGCCAATCAACAATGAAATTATGAAAAGATTGATAGAAATTGATGAAAACTTTTTTTTGGAGGGGGGGGGGGTTTCGTAATCAACGATGATAGTAAGTTTTCATCGAGATCAAAAAAAAAATCTTAAAACAAATCATATGAAAAGTTTTCATCATTGATTTTTTTTTTTCGCAATCCTATGGAATTTGAATTTACAAAAGAATAGCAGTTCTTTTGCTCCAAAAAAAAAAAAAAAAACAAAACAAAACAACAAAAAAAAACTTCCACACGTAAAAGATCACCTTTTCATCATTGCATTGATAGTAAAATCATATTTTCTCTAAATTTAAACTTTCATGATTTTGTAAAACTTTCATCACACAAATCAAGAATGACAGGAGTAAAATAGAGTGCAACAATGGTGAGAGTGAAAACAATAGAAAAACAATATAGGCCTTAGCGTGATTTATATATATATATATATATATATATATATATATATATGTATCAAAAGATGTGCATTGAGAATTTTTGTTCCCAAAGATGTGTACAGAGAAAATTTAGTTTTAAGATTCGTTGTGTATTGATGTCTATAATGTTTAATGGGTAAAATTGTTATAAAAATTTAATTCATTAAGTGTGTGCACAGAGAGTAAATGATGTGTGGAAATAGAATTATCCGAAATTTACCCAAAAGTCTCGTCCTAGGAAAGAATGTACCAAAAAGTCCCATGAGTTTTTTTTTGTAGACTATTAAGTCCCATTGAATTTGAAAAGGTACACCATGGGAAAATTTACCAAACGAACTGATGCTCACTTTTCAACGACAGAATATGAACTTAAAACTTCTTTTAAATAAAATTTTAACTAGATAGGGTCTTTTGCTAATTTATAGTAGTTATGGGCTTATATTTTATTTTTATAATCTTTTCAGGGACTAAATATATAGCGATTCCGGGTTTTGACCCGTTATCTATTGTATTCCAGACTCGAGTTTAATGCTTTTATATTGTTGTTTACCTCTTGTTCCCCTTGTATTCCTTTAGAATTGGCTTTTGGTTGTGGTTGTGCGTTTGGAACAGGCTGGTTGCTTGTTTTTCAAAACCCTTATTGCCAAGATTTTGGCTCTTCCGCTCGAGTGAGCATTTTTGCGCTCGAGCGGGCTTCACCAAATTTGCAGCTCTGAAAATACTGGGAAAGTGCTTTGGACACTTGAGCATTCAGTCTAATGCCCGAGGGGGACCTTTGTCTGCAAAACTTCTGGAAATGTATACTTTACGCTCGAGCGCCAACTTTCACGCTCGAGCGGAACCTTGTGTCTGACGCTCGGACCGCGTGTATTTCAGTCCGAGAAAATGACATTTTGAATCACTTTTTCATATCTCTCTCTCACTAAAACTTTCCAAAAAGCTTGTTCTTAAGTCTCTCTCTCTCTCTAGAATTAACCCTCTCTCCTAGATTTCATTTAGATCTATTGGAATTTCCACCCTAGTGCCTTTGAGAAAAAGGTAGAGCTCGTCAACATCTTCATTTTGAACCAAACAGAAGTGGATTTCGGCATTCTTGGGGTTTCACTCTTGTTTTGCCTTGTCTTCTCACTTGATGTAGGGATCTTTCTACACCTTCATATGATATTTAGCTTAGTTATTTGCCTCTTGTGTAACAATGGTGTGATTTGGGGGATGTTTTAAACAAACCTAGGGTTTCGGCATAAAATGAAATAGGGGTTTTGGGTGTAGATGAAATAGATGCTTGTGGGGTTTAAAAATGATGTTGTGTTATGTCTAATTTGATGATTTTGGCACCTGGTAATAATTGGGAAAAATGAGGAATTTTCCCTAATTTGATCAAACTATTATTTTGTACAAGTAATCGGAATTAGCATTAGAAATGTGAAATTGAGAGGGCATTGATAAGAATGGTGGATCGGTTATGTATTAACTCATTCCTTTGGATGTTTTGAATAAACTATCTGTTTCAGGTTTAATATCTGTCTAGAGATAATTGTATTGGGCTATCGGTTGAGGATAGCTTTGATTGTTGTAGAAATTGCATGTAGATTAAGTGAATTGAAACTAATCTTCTGATGGTTGTCATTGAATATGACCGTGTTTATATACATTGTATATATGTGTTTGTTCGGAAGTGAAAAGGAGATGTACTTCATGTGTGATTATCTGTCTAAATACATTGTATATGTATGGATATTTGTTTGGAAGGAGAAACAGAATGGACTCCATTATAATTAAGTTGGTCGTAGTGTCTAGGGTGAAAGTCCTGAAATTATACATGGATGCCTAGCCCGCGGGCGAAATATCCGTAAAATGGTAATTGTAGTGCTTGTATAGCCTACGTTTACATGGGTCCCATTTGACGGCTACCCGCGGACGAAATTTCCGTGAAATAGAAGTTTGACGTGTTTATGTATATGTGTTGGATGATTTGAAAACTATTGAGTTGTAGCCTCAATTCGGTTGTTGAGAAATAATAGAAATTGACTTGTGAATGGAAATAGATAAGTGAATGGAATATGAATTGAAAGGAAATGGATTAAGACTTGAAATTGATATCTCATGAATTTATATATAGTTGTGAAACATTTGATCACATGCATTGTTTATGCACTTGTACTTATACCTTTGCTAAATTTCATATACTGTGTTAGATGATTTCTACTGGCTGTGGCTCACCCTATTTGGGAATTACATTTTCAGGTAATGATGGTATGCATCAACCAAGGCAATAGCGTTGGGGGGACCTTTGAGAAGTAAGAGCTTCATGTTTTGTTTATTTTGTATAGTCTAGGGTTAAGATGTAATGAGCGAATCTCACTCTTGTTGTAACCAAGTTAAGGCTTGGAAATGTGTAAGCCAATAGGGCATTTATTTCTGTCGAACTCTTTTGTACCACCAACGTGTATGTAATGAAAGGACTATTTATTTTGATTCATGCAGCTATTTATATATGGTTGGATTTTATGTACTATATTATTTTGGGGGCGTTACAACTTAGTATCAGAGCGTACCGGGTTTGAATACTTTGGGTACGTGGGAAGTGGTTAGTACGACAATAGGTTTGTCTCGCTTGTTAAAGACTTTAGTATAAACAGTATGTGCGATTATGACAACATGATTATGTGATTATTTGGGTATGGAATTGAATTTCTTGGATGTTGATTGGGTCTACGGGTTTCTAGGAGTCCTGTTAGAAAGGCACTTGATCACTGTTATTTCTAATTAGAACTCTAGCAACGCCGCGGGACGATCATTATCCGGAGATGAAGTTCGTACATGTTTACATGATTATGTGCTTATGTGGAGTGAATTACTGTTGTCCAATGTATTAGGACACAAGTAGGTTATCTTCAGCACATTTGTAAATGTGTTAATCTCTTTGTTACCTTTATTAGGATGTATAGCGATCCCGGTTTTGACCCGACCTTTGTTGTGTTCTGGATTCGGGTTTCGTGGCTTAGTATTGCATCCATGTCTTGTTTTCCTCCTTTAACTCTTTGAATTTGAGTTTTGGAATATGTTGGGCGTGTTTGAAACAGGTTGGTTGCTAGTTGGTCGAGATTGTTGCTGTCCAGATTTTGGCTTCTTCGCTCGAGCAAGGTTTCTTACGCTCGAGTGAGTTTTGAGGGTTCTCAGGTTTCCTTCCCAGATGCAGCATTTCTAGGAAGATGAAGTTCTTTGCTCGAGCGAGGCTTTTTGCGCTCGAGCGAGGGTGTGCATCTGTGAAATGCATGAAGGTATGTATTCTACACTCGAGCGAGGTCACTTGTTGTGTCTGGTCGCTCGAGCGACCACTCTTTCGCTCGAGCGAGCGTGGCGTATATCAGTTCGCAACATAGCATTTTTGTGTCACTTTTTGTATCTCTTTTCACTCAAAACCCTAAAGCGGCATCCTCTCTCTCTAAAGTTCCATCTTTCTCTACAAATACTTCAAGATCCAAGCATCTCTCAACCCTAGTCCCTTTGTTAAAGAGTTAGAGCATCTTGTGGGCTTCTTCTTAATCCGAACAAAACCTAATTTGGAGCATTTTTGAAGTTCTTCATCATCTCCTTTGAGCTTCTACACTTGAGGTAGGGATATTCTACACATTGATATGGTTTTTAACCTAGGTATTTGTCATTATGTATAAATGGTGGGATTTGGAAGGTTTTGGTAAAGTTAGGGTTTAGATTCAAAATTGAAAGAGGGGTTTTCATATTGGGCTCCATGAATATATATATATATATATATATATATATATACATGGGTATTGAATATGAGGTTATATGGGTTAAAATGATGAAATTTGGACTTGAGGTTGATATTTGAAAATGGGGAAAAATTGCCCTAATTTCTGCTCAATAATTATTTTATATAAATAATGAAATTGATATGGGAAATATGCAATTTGGAGGTTATATGAATGAATGGTGTAGTTGGATTTGATAAATCACTCATCTATGGAAAATTGATAAATTATCTATTTAAAAGATTGTATATCTATTTAGAAATATCTAGTTTGGGCTATCGATGGAGGATAGCTATGATTGTTGTATAAATTATATGATGACTAGGTAAATTGAAACTGGTCATTTGAATTATGTCATTGAATATGACGGTTTGATTAAACCATTGAATATGTGATTTGGATAGTCATTGTATATGACAACGCTTTTAAATACATTATATATGTATTATTGTTTAGGAGGAGATAGGGGATGTACTCCATTGTTTGGGCGGAGAAAGGAGATGGACTCCATTTTGAAATTAAGTTGGCCAGAGTGTCCAGGGTGAAAGTCGCGAAACCTTACATGTGTATATTTAGGTGCCGATTCCCTCGGACGAGAATCCGTAAAATGACAAGAAGTTTGAAGTGTTTGAATAATGAATGTTATTGAAATGTGAATGAATTAGTTATAGTCTCATTTGGGATTGTTTAGATGATAAGGAGCTAAGGATTGTTTAGATGATAAGGAGCTATACTTATGCTTTGATTTAAAATGAATGAATGGAAATGGATTAAATTGTGGTTATCAAAATTGAATGGTAATGGGGAGAATGTAAGTTGGCCTTGAGTATTGGACTTTTATCTGACATTTATATCTTAGTTAAATCTCATATATTGTGTTAGTTTATCTTTACTGGGCTTTGGCTCATCCTACTTGGGAAACCATTTACAGGTACAGGCGACATGCCTCCTCCAAGGGCGTAGCTTGGGAGGACTTAGGAGTTGGAGGCTTTGTTTTGTTATTTTTGTGTTTAAATGTTAATTCAAGCCAAGGGCTTTACATGTATAGAGCTTAGGACTCTTTTGTTGTAACCAAGCGATATCTTGGAAAGATGTAAGCCTGTAGAGCATTTATTTTGTTGCAATCAATTAGTGTTACATGTTGTAGTTTCAGAAAGAATATTTATGAAAATATAATGCATGTAATATCTCTTGTAATATAAACTCTGAATAATGAAAGTATAACATTTTCGATTATGTTTATGAACCTCTTGGGTTGGATTATCCACTTTATTTTCAGCGCGTTACAACTTGGTATCAGAAGGTACCAGATTTGAATACTTTGGGTACGTGAGAAGTGGTTAGTACCACAATAGGTTTGTCTCGCTTGTTAGAGACTTAACTATGGATGCTATGTGCTTATATGATAACATGCTTATGTGATTATATGGGTATGGGATTTAATTTCTAGGATGTTGATTGGGTCCATGGGTTTCTAGGAGTCCTGCTAAAAAGGCACTTGATCACTGCCGTTTCTAACTGGAACTCTAGCAATGCCACGGGACGGTCGTTATCCGGAAATGGAATTCGTATGTGTTTATGTGATTATATGCTTTTGTGGAGTGAATTACTGTTGTCCACCGTTTTAGGACACAAGTGAATTAGCTTCGGCACATTTGTGAATGTGCTAATCTCTTTATTATCTTTATTAGGATGTCAGGACGAGGTCGTAGTCGTAGGCGTGGTAGGCCTAGGAAGCATGAGATGCCTATACCGGATGAAATTCTGGTGCAGGAGAAGGCTGTTGGTCAGGCCAATGCGGCCGAACCGGTTGGTCAACAGGCCATGGGCGCCTTAGCCCGTGAAATGGCCTGAGCATTGAAGGAATCCATGGATATTCTCAGAGCTGAGAATCAAGTCCAGGCCCAAGTAGCTGAAGCTGGGCCATCTTTTCAAAAGATGGAGTTCTTCCGGGCGAATTCGGACGAGTTTTTGGGTGATCCTAAGGAGCCACTAAAGGCTAATAAGTGGCTAGAACAGATAACGAAGACATTTGAGATGCTCAGCATCGAAGACGGAGGTTTGAGAGTGACCTTGGCGTCCTTTCAGCTGAAGGGAGACGCGGGTCAGTGGTGGAAATATGCGTGGGGGCGCATTGGAGGGACTTGGGAAGCCTTTGTTGATGCTTTCCAAGACAAGTACTTACCTGCTAAGTGAGAGAGAAGCTGAGGGATCAGTTTTCCTAGCTCAAACAGTTAAACACACCGATAGCTAAGTTTAAAACCACTTTCACTAGTCTGTCTAGGTTTGCACCGGAGCTGGTGGCAACTAAAGAACGTCGTTGTTTGGAATTTGAGAAGAAGCTGCAGACCAGGCTCATGTTTAGAGTGGCCGGATTCCGTGATTAGGGACTATGGGCGCCTTGTGGAGGCTGCAGCCCATCTTAAGACTATCATGCATGCGGAGGAGGAGAGAATGAGGGGATCCAGGAAGAGTCAGGATGGTCAGGGGGACAGTAAGAGGCTGAAGGGTTCTAACCCTTAACAGTCCCAGGGAGCACATTCAAGATCTACCTTTCTAGTGCCGTGTTTGGGTTCTAGGAGAGGTGGTCAGGGAGACATCACTTGTTTCAAATGTGATCAGTTGGGCCACAAGCCTCCAGCTTGCCCACAGAGAGGAGGAGGGCAGCGAGCAGCTTTATCGTCGGCTCGTTCTCAGGGCCAAAGTCAGGGTAGAGGCCAGCCGCTCACTTGTTATCAGTGTGGGCAGGCGGGGCACTTGAAGAGGTTTTGCCCACAGTTGGGTGGCACACCTGGTGCGTCTGGTTCGAGGCAGACACAGAGTCACCAGCCAACGCAGTCGGTACAGGCCTCGAGGGCCAATCAGGGAGCCTCTTCGGCTCAGTCAGTAAAGCAGTCTTATGCTTCGAGGGGTGAGCAGGTAGATCAAAGACCTACGGGGCACGTGTATGCTGTTACCGCGCCAGATCTTGTACCTGCTCCATCTATTATGAGAAATACCTTTTTGTTTTGTAACTCGGTTGCTAATGTGTTGATTGATACAGGTGCATCCCATTCATTTATTTCGTCTGCATTTGCATCTGTTTTGGTGTTGGAGTTGGTACAATTAGCATCTCATATATGTGTCGTGTCACCTGTTGGGGGTGAGATGATTTTGAAACAGGGGTGTCGGGGCTGTGATATAGAGGTCACTGATCGTCGGCTTCCTTTTTCTTTTGTATTGATGGACATGTCTAGTTTTGATGTTATTTTAGGTATGGACTGGTTATCATCATACCAAGCTGTTATAGATTGCTACCATCAGAGCGTTACTGTATGTACCTTGAGCGATGATTGCTTTTATTTCTTGGGAGACCGGGTGGATAGAGTCTTATCACCGGTGTATGGTTCGTGTGGACAGAGTGAACTTAGTTGTCTTCTTGCTAGCTTTTTTAGTAGTGAGTGTGATGAAGTTCGATTTGAGTTGCCAAAAGTGGTTTGTGAGTACTCGGATATCTTTCCCGAGGATCTTATTAGTTTACCACCTCACTGAGAGATCGAGTTCTCTATTAATTTAGAGCTTGGCACAGCACCAATTTCTATGGCACCGTATCGATTTGTGCCAGCTGAGTTGAGTGAGCTGAAGATTTAGCTCCAGGAATTACTAGATAAGGGTTTTATTCGCCCTAGTACTTCGCCTTGGGGAACACCGGCCCTCTTTGCTAAAAAGAAAGATGGAGCCTTGCGATTTTGTATTGACTATCGAAAGTTGAATCGGATTACGGTTAAGAACAAGTATCCAATGCCTCGTATAGATGACCTATCCTATCAGTTGAAAGGGTCTCGTTGTTTCTCTAAGATAGACCTAAGATCAGGTTACCATCAGTTGAGGGTTAGGGAGGAGGATATCCCGAAGACAGCATTCCGTACGCGATATGGCCACTATGAGTTTCTTGTGATGCCTTTTGGGCTAACCAATGCCCCAGCTGTGTTTATGGACTTGATGAACCAAATCTTTCGAGAATTCTTAGACCGTTTTATGGTCGTCTTTGTGGACGATATTTTGATTTACTCACCCTCTGAGGAGAAGCACGAGGAACACTTGCGAGTGGTGCTTGAGTTGCTTAAAGCCCATAAGCTGTATGCTAAGTTCGGGAAGTGTGAGTTCTGGCTAAGAGAGGTTAAGTTCTTAGGCCATGTAGTATCTTAGGAAGGGGTGACTGTAGATTCATCCAAAACTGAGGCACTGCAGGATTGGGCATAACCTAAGAATGCTTTCGAAATTCGTAGTTTCTTGGGGTTGGCCGGGTATTACAGTCAGTTTGTGAAGGATTTCTCCAAATTAGCTTCGCCTTTGACTAGATTGACGAAGAAATCGGTTAAATGTGTGGAGTGAGACTTGTGAAAAGTCATTCCAAGAGCTTAAGGTTAGACTTACTGCCGCCCCAGTCTTGATCATTTCGGAGAGGGGATTGGGTTATTTAGTGTATTGTGATGCCTTACGAGAAGGTTTGGGTTGTGTGTTGATGCAAGAGGGGAAAGTAGTAGCCCATGGCTCATGGCAGTTGAAAACACGCGAGAGGAACTACCCTACTCACAATTTAGAGTTAGCAGTTGTGATTTTTGTCTTGAAGATTTGGAGACACTATCTATATGGTGAGAGATTTGAGGTGTTCTCTGATCATAAGAGTCTGAAGTATCTGTTTACACAGAAGGACTTGAACTTGAGGCAGAGAAGATGGATGGAGTTCATAGAAGATTATGATTTCGAGTTGCATTACCATCCGGGGATGGCCAATGTGGTGGCCGACGCTTTGAGTAGGAAATCTATCAGTGGTGTAGCTTATATTGCCATTCGAGAATGAGAGATGTTGGGTGCCCTTGGTGAATTTGACTTGCATTTGGGCGAGTCTGTTAAGTTTGCAGCCCTATTTTCTGTAGTTGTACAACCTACACTTGTGAACCGAGTGTTAGAAGCACAGAAGGGTGACTTTGAGGTAGAATTCCTCCGGGAGAAGATCTCTAGTGGGAAGGTAGAGAAGGGTTTGACTGTGTATCCTGACCTGAGTGTACGATACCGTGATCATTTGTTTGTGCCGAAGTCTTACCGAGAGGAAGTACTCCGAGAATTTCATCATTCACACCTTGCAGTGCATCCAGGAAGCACAAAGATGTATCATGACCTGAGTCGCCAGTTTTGGTGGAGGGATATGAAGAAGGATGTGGTCATGTTTGTATCGAAGTGCCTTACTTGTCAGCAAGTGAAGGTCGAACATCAGAGGTCAGCGGGTTTGTTACAACCTTGCCCATAGCTGAGTGCAAATAGGAGCATGTCACGATGGATTTTGTTGTGGGCCTTTCGAGGACTCAACAGGGCAGTGATGCCATTTGGGTGGTAGTTGACCGGTTGACCAAGTTAGCGCATTTTATTCCTATACGCATAAGAGATTCGGTAGATTACCTTGCTGACTTGTATATTCGGGACATAGTGAGGTTGCACAGGGCCCCTATGATGATTGTTTCAGATAGGGATCTGCGTTTCACAACTCGGCTGTGGCAGAGTTTACAAAGTGCCTTGGGCACTAGATTGACCTTTAGTACTGCTTACCATCCTCAGACTGACGGGCAGTCCAAGCGTACTATCCAGATCCTTGAGGATATGCTTAGAGGCTGTGTCCTTGACTTTAAGAGGTCATGGGAGAGACACTTACCCTTAGTGGAGTTTGCCTACAATAACAGTTTCTAATCGAGTATTGGCATGGCACCGTTTGAGGCCTTGTGTGGCCGACCGTGTAGATCGCCGGTGTGTTGGACCGAGGTGGGTGATGCACCTTAGTTAAATCTCATATATTGTGTTAGTTTATCTCTACTGGGCTTTGGCTCACCCTACTTGGGAAACCATTTTCAGGTATAAGTGACATGCCTCCGCCAAGGGCGTAGCTTGGGAGGACTTAGGAGTTAGAGGCTTTGTTTTTTTATTTGTGTTTAAATGTTAATTCAAGCCAAGGGCTTTACATGTATAGAGCTTAGGACTCTTTTGTTGTAACCAAGTAATATCTTAGAAAGATGTAGCCCGTAGGGTGTTTATTTTGTTGCAATCAATTAGTGTTACATGCTGTAGTTTCAGAATGAACATTTATGAAAGTATAATGCATGTAATATCTCTTGTAATATAAACTCTGAATAATGAAAGTATAACATTTTCAATTATGTTTATGAATCTCTTGGGTTGGATTATCCATTTTATTTTGAGGGCGTTACAAGATGTTAGGACGTGGTCGTGGCGGTAAGCGTGGTAGGCTTTGGAGGCATGAGATGCCTATACGGGACAATATTCCTGCGCAAGAAGAAAGAGTTGGTCAGGCCAACGTGGCCGAGCCAGTAGGTCAGTAGGCCATGGGCGCCTTAGCCTGCGAAATGGCTGGAGCGTTAAGGGAATCCATGGACATTCTCAGGGCTGAGAATCAATCCAAGCCCAAACAACTGAGGCAGGGCCATCTTTTCTGAAAAGGGAGTTCTTTCGGTCGAATCCAGACAAGTTTTTAGGTGATCCCAAGGAGCCACTGAAGGCACACGATTGGCTTGAACAGATGGTGAAAACATTTGAGATGCTTGGCATCAAAGATGGAGGTTTGAGAGTGACATTGGCGTCCTTCCAGCTGAAGGAAGACATAGGTCAATGGTAGAAGTATGCGCAGAGGCGTATTAGAGGGACTTGGGAGGACTTTGTTAATGCCTTCCAGGACAAGTACTTACCCGCTACTGTTAGGGAGAAGTTAAGAGACCAGTTCTCTAAGCTGGTGCAGTTGAACACATTTGTGGCAGAGTTCGAAACCACATTTACTAGCTTGTCTAGGTTTGCACCCGAGCTTATGGCGACAGAGGAGCACCGGTGTTTAGAATTTGAGAAGAGGTTGAGGACCGGACTCATGTTCCGAGTAGCCTGGTCCATGATTAGAGACTATGGGCGCCTTGTGGAGGTGGCGGCCCATCTTGAGACTATCATGCAAACAGAAGAGAAGAGAATGAGGGGCTCCAGGAGGAGTCAGGATTGTCAGGGAGACAGTAAGAGGCAGAGGAGTTCTAACTCTCAATAGTCCTAGGGAGTGTAGTCGAGGTCTACCTTTCCAGTGCCGAGTTCAGGTTCTAGAAGAGGTGATCAGGGGGATGTGACTTGTTTCAAATATGGCCAGTTGGGTCACAAGTCTCCAGCTTGCCCACAGAGAGGAGAAGGGCAGCAAGCAGCATCATCTTCGGCTCGTTCTCAGGGCCAGAGTTAGGGTAGAGAACAACCGCCCACTTGTTGTCAGTGTGGTCAGGCAGGGCACCTGAAGAGGTCTTGTCCACAGCTGTGTAACAACGCCCGCAGGGGACCCCGCGCTACGCGCTACAGTTCGGACTCGATTTTGTTTGCGGTTCTAAATCTGAACCAAAGAGTCCAAATCCGGCAAATCGTTTTGAGAAAACAGATTTTTGAAAAGAAGTGCCAAACATGGACTGCTTTGCCAGATACAGAGTCGCCACCTAAATATTTTTTAATGGGGAAATTTAGGAAACCCTGACTCGGTGCCGAAGGCCATGTGTCCGTCATCACCAAAGTTGCCTCGGCTCGGGAGCTTGGTACGATTGGGGAAGGTCAGCTATGAGCACCCCCTCTCGCCCGGTCCGAAGACCGGCCTCTACTAATCATGATATCCATTTTGAAAACGTTATGTGTTCTTATTCCGGTTATTAGCCTAGAATTACTACGTTATGCGCACAGCAAACAAGTATAGACTAGATTGCCTAATTTGGAAATAAGCATTGCATATCCGTTTGTCTTTGAAAAACATTTTGGAATTTGCTACTCGCAAGTAAGCTAAAATACGGATTTCAACGAGTTTTTCCAACTCAGACAATCCAACCTTCACCCACAGGCATTCAAACAGTTTATCACATAAGCATCTAGCCACATGGTAAACATGCTGTCATGATAGCATTCACACACATGCGATATGCTAAAGCATGAAAATACTTACATCGTACTCCGCGCCAAAACAATAAACTAGTTAGCAAACATGCATGGTCCTAGTTCATGTCAAATTGACTAATGCAACGCATACAGGATGCAATTAGGGTAGGCTCGGCTAACCTAAACATGGCATGTGAAGTGCAATCAATTGATGCACGTATTCAATTTGGAATTGAAGTACAAATGCAGTTAGCATGATGTACCGAGCCCGGTGCATGCAAGATAAATGTATGGATGCACGCATGCATAGCATAAGGTATGCTAATTTAAATATGCCCTAACCTACCATCGTAAGCGGGTAAGTAAAAGGGAAGAAAGAAGTGGGGGTTGGAAGACATGCACACACACGCACCCACACTTATTACAGATTCGCCCTCGCTTGGAGGGACCAAATGAATATACAGACTAATTAACCTACAGGCTAATTAAAATATTACAGATTGCCTAAGTAGTTAACAAACTAACTAAGCTAGGAAAAACAGTAAACCGCCTCGGGAAGAGAGCCCAATGCAATGCATGCTCGGGTCCTGCTCGGAAGCGCACTGTCATGCATAGACTGCCTCTGTTTTCCCTGCTCTGCCCCTCTGAAGACTGCCAAAGTCTCTGAATTGCTTCCCTGGACATTGGGAGACACCACCGGCTGAGTAGAATTGCCACCGGCAGTGGGATGTGGTCATCGGCTGTTGATGAAGCCATCGGCCACCAATTGATTGCCGGTCGGCACTCTGTGCAGTCGATCAGCAAGAAATTCCTGCAGAACCTGTTTGACAGCAGCAGAGGACAGAGCCTTGCATGGCAATGCGATTCAAGCCATGTGTGCACCAACCATGCCCCTTATCATGTGTATGACTCAAAGGGACATAGTTCTTGGTTCTCGGACCACCAAACGTGCATTTCCATGCATGATGGCCCAAGGAGCCAAGTTGTGCATTTTTTATGTCAAATGCAATGCAAACCAACAAACCAAAGGGGCCCAATTCCTATCACTAGATCAAGGAACAAGGCATGCATGCAAGATGCAATGCAACCTAGGCATGTGAACTAGCATGCAACATGGAAATGCAAGGTATACATGCAAGCATGCAAACAAACATGCAAGGTAAACATACAAGCAAGCATAGGATGGACTTAAACGTGGTTTAGGCAGCTCTAATTAGGCCCAAAACAGTGGCCATAATGCTAAGTTCATGAAGGCAAATGTACATACAAGCATGCATGGATACATGGTTCAAGACTTAAGCATAGTGAAGCAACTTTCAAGCACACTCAAAAGGGGGAAACATGGACTTATGGCATGCATACTAGGCTCTGAAAATCATGCTAAAAATGGTCCCAAACTAATTAAACAAAGCAAGCATATCATGCAATTAAGGTCCAAAACCTAAGGCTCACCAAAGAGGCATTGGACTACACTTATCAATACCAATCATGGCATGAATTTAAAGACCAAAATAGAGTTTTAGCACATAAAAACAAAGCCCAAAAGACCACTTAGATGGCATCTAAATGACTTGAATTCTAAAGCATGCACAATGACCAAACATGGAGCATAAGGCACAACCTTTCAAAGCAACAAGAGACATCCAAGGCAAGCATACAAGCATGTCTTAGGGACTGAGATTATGCTATAAATGATGCCAAGCTACTAAGATAACTCAAGCAACGCATGCTCAACACTTCTCATTTTCAAAGCCTACAAGCTAACAATGCAAAGGGGCTATGCAATACATGGCAAGTATGACTAAAGCAACTTAAAACAGAGCTAAAACATACAAAAACATGCATTAAAGCTTCACAAAGCTAAGCCTAAAACATGCTAAAACAAGGGCTTACAACCTAAGGCATGTTAAGGCAACAACAAGGCATTACATGGCATGTATGTTAAACTAACATGGTGTACCAAAACCAACATACAACAATGCTATTTCATGGCAAAATAAGCACAAATAATAGCCAAGGCATGGTCAACATGAGGCTTAGCTAGGTGCTCATTAAAGAGGCAAAAATGGCCCTTTTTAAGGACAATAAGGAGATGGGGTGACCCTCTCCTTCTTGGGACTTCAGGCACCATCCTTACCACTGAAATCCCTCAAGATTTCAGTGGTGAGGAGGCCCAACACCAAAGTCCCGAAGCTCACTCAAAATAGCACAAAATGGAGCCCCTCAAGGCTTAAGAGGGGTCAAACACCTCCAAACCACAAAACACTCTAAACAAACTATTTAGAGGGCCTAAAAACAGAACTTTTTTATGTTATACACTAAGCACAAAAACAGTTCTAAGATAGGCAAAAATAGAATGCAAGAATGGGGTAAAAAGGGGTAAGATTGTTACCCTTGAAGACCTCTCTCACAAATGAAGCTCCAGCAGCTTCTTGAGCTCCAAACCAGCTCCAAAACTCTGAAAACAATCCCTTAGAACCTCAATAGCCAAGGGAAGGTGTAACACTATGTGTTTGTGTGCAATAGTAAGCTTAAACACACACAAGAACACACAAGAGGTAAATATAGAGATAGGAAATATGTATAACCCTAACCCTAATCCAGAGCTTCTCTCATAATGTTTTTTCACCTAAAATGTCTAACCATAAAGCCAAGAGAGGAGGGCTCCTCTTATAGAGAAGCCAATCTTGTAAAGCTTACTCAAGAAGCTAACAAGGAAGCTATCCCTCCATACACGTGTATGGAGGGGAACAAAATGCAAGACAGCTGTCTTAAAATATCTGCAAAAGCAGATGAACAGTAGTCAGCTGCTCAAAATTGCCATTTTGACAAAATGGACTGCCGACCGGCAATATACATTGCCGATGGCAACAAAACACCAGCCGGTGGCCTCTAGCCATGGCCGGTGATGTGTGGAGATGCCTCACAAGGCATTCCCTGCCCCTTCAAGGCAAAACATAAGTGTTTGGTGCAAAACCAGACACTAAACAGTCGAGTTCGGAGATCCTGAGGCAAGGCGTGTAGCCGAGACCTCCGGGAACTCCAAACGAACACAAACATGGATGATCACCGGGTGTTCAAATGGTGACGTCCAAGTCTTGAGGACGGTCAAAAATGGGGTGTCTACAATTTGGGTGGCACATCTGGTGCATCTGGTATAAGACAGACACACAGTCACTAACCAGCACAGTCAGCACAAGCCTCGAGGGCTAATCAGGGAGCTTATTCGGCTCAGTCAGTGCAGCAAACTTATGCTCCGAGGGGTGAGCAGGTAGATCAAAGGCCAACAAGGTGTGTGTACGCAATTACAGTGCCAGATCTTGTGCCTGCTCCTTCAGTAGTGAGAGGTACCTTTTTGTTTTGCAATTTAGTTGCTAGTGTATTGATTGATACAGGTGCATCCCATTCTTTTATCTCGTCTGCATTTGCATCGATTTTGGGGTTGGAGTTGGCACAGTTAGCATCTCTCATTTGTGTAGAGTCACCTATTGGTGGTGTGGTTATCCTTAAATAGGGGTGTCGGGGTTGTGACATAAAGGTCGCTGGTCGTCGGCTTCCATTTGCATTTGTTTTGCTTGACATGACTAGTTTTGATGTTATTTTGGGTATGGACTGGTTATCGTCATACCAGGCTGTTATAGATTGTTACCGCCATAGGGTTACTGTATGTACCTTGAGCAAGGATTACTTTTACTTCTTGGGGGACCGGGTGGATAGAGTCTTGTCGCCGGTATATGATCCGCGTGGGCGGAGTGAACTTAGCTGTCTACTTGCTAACCTTCAGAGTAGTGAGTGTAATGAAGTCCGGGTTGAGTTGCCAAAGGTAGTTTGTGAATACCCCGATGTTTTTCCCGAGGACCTTACTAGCTTACCACCTCACCGAGAGATTGAGTTCTCTACTGACTTAGTGCCTGGTACAGCACCGATTTCTATGGCATCGTATCGGTTTGCACCTGCTGAGTTGAGTGAGTTGAAGGTTCAACTCCAGGAACTATTAGATAAAGGTTTTATTTGCCCTAGTACTTCACCTTGGGGAGCACCGACCCTTTTTGCTAAAAAGAAATATGGAGCCTTGCGACTTTATATCGATTACCGAAAGTTGAACCGGGTTACTATTAAGAACAAGTACCCAATGCCTCGTATAAATGATCTATTTGACCAGTTGAAAGGGTCTTGTTGTTTCTCTAAGATAGACTTGAGGTCGGGTTATCATCAGTTGAGGGTAAGAGAAGAGAATATCCCGAAGACGGCATTCTGTATGCGGTATGGCCATTACGAGTTTCTTGTGATGCCTTTTGGGCTAACCAATGCTCCAGCTGTATTTATGGACTTAATGAACCGAATCTTCCGTGAGTTCCTAGATCGATTTGTGGTCGTCTCTGTGGACGACATTTTAATTACTCACCCTCTGAGGAGGAGCATGAGGAACACTTGAGAGTCGTGTTTGAGTTTCTTAGAGCCCATAAGTTGTATGCTAAGTTTGGAAATGGTGAGTTTTGGCTGAAAGAGGTTAAGTTCTTAGGCCACGTGGTATCTGGGGAAGGGGTGACTGTGGATTTATCCAAAATACAAGCAGTGCAAGATTGGACACAACCTAAAAACGCTTTTGAGATTCGTAGTTTCTTGGGGTTGGCTGGGTATTATCGAAGATTTGTGAAGGATTTCTTCAAACTAGCCTCACCTTTGACTAGACTAACGAGAAAGGGAGTTAAGTTTGTGTGGAACGAGACTTGTGAGAAGTCATTCCAAGAGCTTAAGGTTAGACTTACCACCGCTCCAGTTTTGATTATTCCAGAGAGGGGTTTGGGTAATTCAGTGTATTGTGATGTCTCACGAGAAGGTTTGGGTTGTGTCTTAATGCAAGAGGGCAAGGTAGTAGCCTATGGCTCACGGCAGTTGAAAACACACGAGAGGAACTACCCTACTCATGATCTAGAGTTAGTAGCGGTGATTTTTGCCTTGAAAATTTGGAGGCATTATCTGTATAGTGAGAGATTTGAAGTGTTTTTCGATCACAAGAGTTTGAAATACCTGTTTACACAGAAAGACTTAAATTTGAGGCAGAGAAGGTGGATGGAGTTCATAGAGGACTATGACTTTGAGTTGCATTACCACCCCGAGAAGGCCAATGTAGTGGCCGATGCATTGAGTAGGAAGTCTATTAGCAGTGTGGCTTGTATCGCCATCCGGGAATGGGAAATGTTGGGTACTCTTGGGAAGTTTAACTTACACCTTGGTGAGTCCGTTGAATCTGCGGCTTTGTTTTCAGTGGTTGCACAACCTACACTTGTGAGTTGAGTGTTGGAAGCGCATAATGGTGACCTTGAAGTAGAAACCCTTCGAGAGAAGATCCCCAGTGGGAAAGTAGAACGGGGCTTGAGTGTGTATCCTGACTCGAGTGTTAGATACCGTGATCGTCTGTTTGTACCGGAGTCTTGCCGAAAGGAAGTACTCCGAGAGTTTCACCATTCGCGCCTTGCAGTGCATCTAGAAGGCACAAAGATGTATCACGATCTTAGTTGCCAGTTTTGGTGGAGAGGTATGAAGAAGGATATAGCGGTATTTGTATCGAAATGCCTTACTTGTCAACAAGTGAAGGCCGAGCATTAGAGGCCAGCAGGTTTGTTGCAACCCTTGCCTATAGCTGAGTGGAAGTGGGAGCATGTTACGATGGACTTCGTTGTGGGTCTTTTGAGGACTCAACGGGGTAGTGATGCCATTTGGGTGGTAGTTGACCGGTTGACCAAGTCCGCACACTTTATAGCGATGCGTGTGAATGATTCAGTAGACCATCTTGCTAGCTTGTACATTATGGACATAGTGAGGTTGCACGGAGTCCCTGTGACGATCGTTTCAGATAGAGATCCGCGTTTCACAGCTCGGTTGTGGCAGAGCTTGTAGAGTGCTTTGGGCACGAGGTTGACCTTTAGTACTATGTATCACTGTCAGACTGACGGGCAGTTCGAGCGTACTATTCAAATCCTTAAGGATATGCTTCGAGGTTGTGTGCTTGATTATAAGGGGTCGTGGGAGAGACACCTGCCCTTAGTGGAGTTTACCTACAATAATAGTTTACAATCGAGTATTGGCATAGCACCGTTTGAGGCCTTGTATGGCTGACCTTGTAGATCTCCGATGTGCTGGGCCGAGGTGGGTGATGCACCTTTGTTGGGCCCAGAGTTAGTTCGGGAAATGACGGAGAAGGTGGCACTTATTCGTAAGCGGTTGATTATGGCCCAAAGTCACCAAAAGAGCTATGCAGACCATAGGAGGAGACCCTTGTCTTTTGAGGTAGGGGATCATGTGTTCTTGAAAATATCACCTAGGCGGGGTTTAATGAGATTCGGGAAAAGTGAGAAGTTGTCCCTTCGATTTATTGGCCTTTTTGAGATCCTTCAGCGGATAGGTGAGGTTGCTTATCAGTTGGCGTTGCTGCCACAACTTTCTAGAGTTCATGACGTGTTTCACATTAGTATGCTTCAGAAGTACAAGCCAGATCCATCGCATGTATTGGACTGGACCGACTTGAAGGTAGATGAGAGTGCCTCGTATGAGGAGAGACCGGTGAGAATCTTAGATAGAAGGGACCAAGTCTTGCGAGGCAAGACAACTCCCTTAGTGAAGGTATTGTGGAAACATCACGGAGTCGAAGAAGCGACTTGGGAGCATGAATTGGAAATCCGAGAGAAGTATCCGGACTTGTTTGTTAATATTTAAATATGTATTGAGATTTTGATTACGATGATGAAAAGTATAAACATTGTATACGTTTAAATCATGAGAACATTGTATATGTTATGTGGAAAAGTGGTTTGGAAATACTCTTCTAATCCTGAGGAACGCTCGTGATCCTCTTCTAGTCACCTGAAAAGGAATAAACACTCCGGTTGGGGGTGCCGAAATTAGCACTCCGACGGACAAGTCAGTCTCAACGCTCAAGAATGGTTGTATTCTAAGTTTGGCACAACAATTCTCACATACCACCTTCTGGCTGATGTTTCTTCTATTTATATCTTTTCTTCTTTGGGCCTCGGGATTAGATCCATTTCCCACCTCATATTTGGTACATTTTATAATAGACCGATCTTCACTCGGCCCCTTGCTTAATCGGTTATTTGGCCGAGTAGGGTTGGATTTGAGCTTTCGAGCCAATTGCGGAGTGCTTCGAATCTCGACTCTCCCAGATTCGACTATCCGGAATCTCTACGACTCCCAATTCTCGGCCCCCACAATTGCCCCCCAAGCACTCCACTAACGACAGTTGGCTGGAGTGTTTGGCTTCGAACTCAAAGAGTCAGAGCCGAAATTCGGTGGCTGACCGTATTCCAACGCAAATGTCTATATACATGCTTCTCAGTTATCATTTCAACTTCCCGCCTCTTCGTATACTTCTATTTATTGTGATTTAAAATTTCGACGTCTTTTCAAATGCATACACGCTTTTAGACGTCCGTCATTGCACTACCTTCCGAACTACCTCTGCAACTTCCTACTCTTCTCTATCTCCTTCGCCTCTTGTAAGTTCTCTCCTTCTCTGCTTTGTTTTTTGGCTTAGCATAATCCTATTGGCTGGGGGGAATGGCGAAACATTTAAAAGATCTCCTCTCACCGGATCGAATTTCTGGCTTCCGATGCCATTTTTCCATTCCTGATGACGTCCGTCTGTCATTTGTGGCAGACGGCACCCTCGATATGGAAAGGGTTGATGAAACCATGATTGTCTTCCCTCTTCTATCAATCGCAGAGGGTGTGGTCCGTTTCCCCCTTCACCCACTCCTTAGGGCCGTGCTTTGCCATTGGGGGTTAATCCCTTCCCAACCCAACGTCAACTTCTTTAGGATTGTGATGGGGATTATTGCACTAAACCGCCGCCTTGGGCTTAACCTTGGCATTTCCGCTATTCGGCATTGCTACGCCTTGGCCAAGTCTTCTGGTCGGCACGGGCGTTATTTCCTTAGGGCCAAAGACACCGACCATCAACTAGTGACTATGTTTTCCAGCTCTGGGAAGCGAGTCGATGATGTTATGGTCGTCGTCCAAGGAAACTGGGAATTCGGCGAAGGCGAGGATCGCCTTGATCGTATTCCTAGACGGAGGGGCAAACCAGGTGGCCGAGTATCTTCTTTTATTTATTTACTTGTTATATTTATAAAACTTTATTTTCGGGACCTCATGGTTTTGCTTTTGCAGGAAACGATTTGAAGAAAGTCTTGACCTCGACCGACGATGCCGTCCTTTTGGAAATCAAGACTGCGCTCAAGTATTTCGGCCGACCGAGTCTTCAGAAGCAGGGGAGGGCGGCCCACGTTCTGCTCCGCTACAAGCCGACTTATACGACCTTTTCGGCGGTGGAAAA
The DNA here is from genome assembly GCA_030407325.1 of Camellia japonica. Taxonomy (NCBI): domain Eukaryota; kingdom Viridiplantae; phylum Streptophyta; class Magnoliopsida; order Ericales; family Theaceae; genus Camellia; species Camellia japonica. The sequence goes on along the minus strand of JAPPVO010007412.1, from coordinate 13,048 downwards.
CATCCCAATTCCGAAGGGTGAAGAGTTTCTTATCGCCCTTATCTTGACTGATTTTAGAAATTTGAGGCAAGTCGGTTGCGAGGGATTAGATCCGGAGTGACCGGAAGTAGCTGAGGCCGCCGAGTCAAACCAATCCGAAAATGAGGTTGACGAGGCTTTGAAGTTAGCATTTCAAGAAGCCGGCCTCAATTCGGCTGATCCTCCGTCCACTTCGGGTCGAGAGGACCGTCCACTTGACGATATTTTTCACGGCCTGGAGGACCTTCCCGGCGCGTTCCCAGAAGATATGGTTGGGTTGAGCCTCACTAAGCTTGCTAAGAAGGCGAACGCGGAAAAGATGGCTGCGCGGCGAAGAGTGGAGGAGATTCGAGGTGCTGAATCTTAGTCCCAGTCCTCCTTGCCTGTTATTGAGGGGACGACAAAGAACGGAAGTACCGAGGCGGAACCTTTTGTGCAGGCAAGTGTAGAAGCTGAGCAAAGGGTGGAGAAGCGCCCTGCCGATGTCGAGTCTGGCTCAGAAGAAGACCGTGCCGACAAACGACCTCGTTTGGAGGAGTCGGATATGATCATACCTTTTGTTATTCAGTCCAAGATAAAAAATACGCCGATCTCCTCCGATGCTTCGGTAATCAAAGATCCAGCGGTTGCACTCAGCTTGGCGACGTCCGTTTCACTGCCTACTGACAAGGCAGCTTTTCGGGCAGAGCTTGATTTGGTTGTAATTGGATTGGCCGCGCAATCGGCTCTTTTGGTATATATCTAGACTTTGTCTTTTCTCTTTACGCGAATATTATTTTGTTCTTAACTTCCTGTTTTGCAGGTCGTCGGAAGGATAGCCGACATGGGCCATCGCTACCACGATGTCGTCGAGCTAATTGGCCGTTTACAAGTGGAGGTTGAGGGCCAAAGGAGTAGGGCGCAGACGGAGGGCGCCCGCGCCGAGGCCGAGATGGAGAAAGTCCGCAATGCTGAAGAATTGAGATCAGTCGCCGAGAAGAGGGCGGATGCGAGCGACAACGCGCTTAAATTGGCCCAGGAGGCGATCTCTAAATTGGAGGCTGGGTCGGAAGAGATGAAGGCAGCAAAGGAAACAGCCGACCTGAAGGCTGCCAGCGCATTCAATGCTGGGAAAAAATCTTCTTTTGATGAATATGTAGACGAAGTCCCCAAATTTGAGAATCGGGGATTTAAACACGGCTGGCTCAAAGCCCTTGCTGCTGCTGATGTGACATTGGCTACGCCAATTCCATACAAGCAAGTAGATGTTGAGCCGCTGGAGTCTGACTCCGAGGGCTAATTTGGGCGGCTCTTGTTTTTGTTTTAGGATTTGCATGTAATTTTCAGCTTTTTACAGTTTTTTGTTTAGTAATTTTCATATGTAAAATGGTTACAATTTGTACCCAATTTACTTAATGAAAATTCATTTTGTACTTTGCTGTTACTAATGAACGGAATTGTTTGGTTGATGTTTTGGATAAAACGTTTTGTATACTTGCCGACTAGATGATTAGGCCGTTTAGATAGTTAGGCCGTTTAAAAAGCCAAAAATCAGTACATGAAGTGGCTGTGGCACATATCAATCGGCATAGGGCCAAAATGCTCGGCCGATTAGATTAATAAATCTACCCTTGCCCCAGCCAGTGCATGGACTTCAAGGCATTCTCCCATAATTGCCGTTTAGATAATTAGGCCGTTTTAACAAGCCAAAAATTAGTGCATGAAATGGCTGTGGCACATATCAATCGGCATGAGGCCAAGATGCTCGTCCAGTTAGATTAATAAATCTGCCATTGCCCCAGCTAGTGCATGGACTTCAAGGCATTCTCCCATAATTACCGTTTATATAATTAGGCCGTTTTAACAAGCCAAAAATTAGTGCATGAAGTGGTTGTGGCACATATTAATCGGCATGGGGCCAAGATGCTCGGCCGGTTAGATTAATAAATCTGCCCTTGCCCCAGCCACTACATGGACTTCAAGGCATTCTCCCATGATTGCCGTTTAGATAATTAGGCCGTTTTAACAAGCCAAAAATTAGTGCATGAAGTGGCTGTGGCACATATCAATCGGCATGGGGCCAAGATGCTCGGCCGGTTAGATTAATAAATCTGCCCTTGCCCCAGCCACTGCATGGACTTCAAGGCATTCTCTCATAATTGTCGTTTAGATAATTAGGCCGTTTTAACAAGCCAAAAATTAGTGCATGAAGTGGCTGTGGGACATATCAATCGGCATGGGACCAAGATGCTCGGCCGGTTAGATTAATAAATCTGCCCTTGCTCCAGCCAGTGCATGGACTTCAAGGCATTCTCCCATAATTGCCGTTTAGATAATTAGGCCGTCGTTTGGAGACTGCCAAAAGCGTTAATGAAATTACCTCGGGGTCGCTACATACTTACGAATAAATGGGGTGAGTTCGCACCAGTGGGTCCACTTATTCTTATTCAGACTCGATTTGAACTAGCTTGGGGCGAGGGCAAATGTTAAACAGACTGTTCTTTAACAGCAGAGGAGAGGGACGAACGCTGGCTGAGCTAGATACTGTGATGAATCGTAGCAGCGAGCCTGCGCGTACGGGAGGAAGGACGTCTAAGGAAAGCGAAAAACGTCAACCTTCAAGCCGTCAAAGCAGATCACCCTGAAAAGAGAAGCATCAACGGGGAAGCTCCCCGCAATCACGACCGAGGAATGAGTCAGATGTGACACCATGACCATTGAGTTTTGCGGTGTTCGTGGAGAATAAACCGATGACTGAGGCAGATTCCATCGTCAATGATCCGGGTGTAGCGGTCGAGTTCGCTCGACAGATCTTTCCACCGGAAGTCCAACAATCGATGGTTGGACGACGAGATTTCGAAGTGTTTCAAGAAGGTATTCATGGGGCAGTGAAGGGGCTGTACACCGCTTACGAAGTCGGGATGCATCTGCGCACCGCGCGGTGGGAGATGGAGAAAATGGACGAACGGGTCCGCAGTTCGGAGGCTCGTGCGAAGAAAGCCGAAGGCGAGCTTAGGGAGCTTAGGAAGGTTAAAGTCGCCAATCCGCATGCGGCGGGTCAATCTAACCCAATTGTGGATGAGAGGGTGACCCAACGGCTATTGAGTCATGCCATCGCCGACCGAGATACGGCAAGCATGTTTGCCGTAGAAAATGCGAGGGCCAAGGGTTACGAGCAGGGCTTCCATGCTGGTCGGAAGGTTGGAATCGACAAAACGAAAGAGACACTTGCTGAGGAGGTTTGCCGATGCGAGAATTGGGGTTTTAAGCATGGTTGAATCGCGGCTCTTCAGGCCACGGAGGCTCTCCGAGCAAAGGGTGTCGATTCCAACTTATGTGGCCTGGATCATCGTGATCATTTGCCTTTTTCCGCCTTTGAAGTTGAAAAGAGCAATGATGAGGGCGACGCTGAATAAAAATATTCGTTGTAATGTTCAAACGCGGATCGCGTCTAGAATTATGTGATTATTGGTTGATCGAATAAAAAAAAGAATTTTATTTTCAATGTTTTGTTATAATTTTTGTTCGGCACACACGTGTTTGCATGTGTTTTATTATATACATGTTTGAATAAACGTATTTTAGACGAGTAAATGGACATTGATTGGCCTGATTCAATCGACATCATTGTGTTACGCACGGCCCGAAGGCTTAATCGGCCCAAAGACGTCATTCGCCGATGGGGCTCCGAATCCGGAGACTTTAATCGGCCCAAAGACGTCATTCACCGATGGGGCTCCGAATCTGGAGACTTTATTTGGCCAATCGTGATATCCACGAAGGGCGCTCCGAATTCGGAGGCTTTAACGGCCCAAAGACGTCATCCGCCGATGGGGCTCCGAATCCGGAGACTTTATTTGGCCAATTGTGACATCCACGAAGGGCGCTCCGAATCTGGAGGCTTTAACGGCCCAAAGACGTCATTCGCCGATGGGGCTCCGAATCCGGAGGCTTTAATCGGCCCAAAGACGTCATTCGCCGATGGGGCTCCGAATCCGGAGGCTTTAATCGGCCCAAAAACGTCATTCGCCGATGGGGCTTTGAATCCGGAGACTTTAATCGGCCCAAAGACGTCATTCGCCGATGGGGCTCCGAATCCGGAGACTTTATTTGGCCAATCGTGATATCCACGAAGGGCGCACCGAATCCGGAGGCTTTAATGGCCCAAAGACGTCATTCGCCGGTAGGACTCCGAATCCGGAGGCTTTAATCGGCCCAAAGACATCATTCGCTGATGGGGCTCCGAATCCGGAGACTTTATTTGGCCAATCGTGACATCCACGAAGGGCGCTCCAAATCCGGAGGCTTTAACGGCCCAAAGACATCATTCTCCGATGGGGCTCCGAATCCGGAGGCTTTAATCGGCCCAAAGACGTCATTCTCCGATGGGGCTCCGAATTCGGAGACTTTATTTGGACAATCGTGATATCCACAAAGGGCACTCCGAATCCGGAGGCTTTAACGGCCCAAAGACGTAATTCGCTGGTGGGGCTCCGAATCCGGAGGCTTTAATCGGCCCAAAGTCGTCATTCGCCGATGGGGCTCCGAATCGGAGACTATTTGGCCAATCGTGATATCCATGAAGGGCGCTCCAAATCCGGAGGCTTTAGTCGAAACATCTTTGAACTAGATTCTGTAGTAGGTGAATGGGAATCTTTGTATTACAGAAAAAAAGATGTACATGGCGAACAGTTCGGAACAAACATCATGTCCCACAAGTCGGGTTAATGATAAAATTTGCGTAAATGCGTGGAATTCCAAGGTCGTGGCAGACTCCTTCCTGACATGTCTTTGAGCCGATATGCCTCTACTCCAGCGATCGAATCGATCTGATAGGGGCCGTCCCAGTTAGGACCCAATTTTCCATCGGCCGGTTTCCTGTCAGCTAGGAGCACCTTCTTCAAGACCAACTCTCCTGGTGTGTAGCGGCGTAGCTGAACGCGTTGATTATATGACTTTGCCAGCTGCTGCTGGTACCGTGCCATGGACGGAAGGGCTCGGTCTCTTCGTTCTTCGATTAGAATCAAATCTAAAGCCAACATCATGTCGTTTCGGCCCGTATCAAAAACTTGCGACTGGAGTGTCGGGTGGCCGATCTCCAGGGGTAAGATTGCCTGGGTTCCAAAGCATAGGGCAAACGGCGTTTCTCCAGTCGATCTTCTCGGTGTAGTTCGATGAGCCCACAGTACACTCAGCAATTCTTCGACCCATTTGCCTTTGGCTTTCTCCAGCCTCTTCTTGATGCTGTCCAAGATGGATTTATTAGAGGCTTCGGCTTGGCCATTGCTTTGGGGGAAGCCGGTGTAGAAAAGTAAGGCCCAATACCATATTTGCTGCACAGCTCTCGGTATACGCCATAATCAAACTGGGTGCCGTTGTCTGAGATAAGAGCTCTGGGAATGCCGAATCGTGTTATGATGTTCCTCCACACAAAGCGCTTAACGTCAGCATCTCGAATGTGTGTTAATGCCTCCGCTTTGACCCATTTCGTGAAGTAATCTGTTGCGACGATCAGGTATCGCTTGTTCCCTGGGGCCCTCGGCAATGGTCCTACGATATCAAGCCCCCACTGGGAGAACGGCCAAGGACTGGTGATAGAGTTCAACTCTTCAGCAGGCAGATGGTTTAACGGGGAGAATTTCGGGCACTGTTCACACTTTTTTGCATAACACTCAACGTCCGCTCTCATTGTCGGCCAATAATACCCCTGCGTTATAGCTCGATGGGCCAAAGAGCATCCGCCGGAATGGGCACCACAACTGCCTTCGTGTATCTTAGTCAAAAGCTCCCCGACTTTGTCCGAGTGCACACATTCCAAATATGGGCCAGAGAGTGACTTTTTATAAAGCCTTCCTTGCGGATCCAAGTAGTATCGCATGGCTTTGTTTCGCAGCTTGTGTGCTTCTTTCTTGTCCTCTAGGAGTTGTTCAGAAGATAGGAATGCAACAATGGGATCCATCCAACTTGGTGCAGATTCTATAACGTTGATTTGGACTTCCTCCGAAGGGCCAATGCTTGGCTCTGGGATGAATCCTACTTCGATGGTCCGTTTAATCTCTGAGTTGATTGCAGAGGCTAGGCAAGCCAAGGCATCTGCATGGGTGTTCTGATCACGTGTTATCTGGTTCAACTCATGATGGTCAAATTTTGCCAACAGGGAATTGGCCGTGTTCATGTAGGCCCCCATACAGTCGTTTCTTGCCTCGTACTCCCCCTTTAGCTGATTGATCACCAGTTTTGAGTCGCAAAACACAAGCAGACGCCGAGCACCCAGAATATGCACATTCCGCAAACCGGCTAAAAGGTCTTCGTATTCGGCTTCATTATTTGATGCTTTGAAGCCGAGCTTGACGGCCTGCTCAATTATTGCGCCGTCGGGGGTCATGATTACAACTCCAGCTCCACTGCCTCGCTGATTGGATGATCCATCACAATACAACTGCCAGATGTCCCCAACATAAATCCTCCAATTCAGCTTCGGTCGAATTTCATCTGACTTGAAGTCGGCGACATCAGACTTGAAGTCGGCAAGGCCCCCAGTGAATTCGGCGATAAAGTCGGCAAGCACCTGTCCCTTGATTGAGGTTCTGGGTAGAAATTGAATATCGTACTGGCCAAGTTCCAGAGCCCACTTTGAAACACGTCCAGATGCTTCCGCACTGCGTAGTATTGATCGGAGGGGATAATCTGTTAGCACCCCAATGCTATGCCCCTGCAAGTAATGCATGAGCTTCCTTGCCGCCATAACTAGGGCTAGGATGAGCTTTTCCAGCAGAAGGTAGCGTGTTTCGGCGTCAACCATTGCCTTGCTCACATAATACACTGACCGCTGCTCCCCCAGCTCTTCCTTTATCAAATACGGCGCCGATAGCTCGGTCAGAAACTGCCAGGTACAAAATGAGCGGGTCACCAGCAGAGGGTGTTGTCAGGAGTGGTACTGAGCGGAGGTAGGTCTTCAGGCCGTTGAAAGCGGCTTCGCACTCGGCGGACCATTCAAAGGCCTTGCCCTGCCGTAGTGTATGGAAGAATTGTCGGCAGCGATTTGTGGACCAGCTGATAAACCTATTGAGTGCGGCAGCCATCCCCATCAACTTTTGAACCTCCTTTACTGAATGAGGGGAGCCGAGCTCCAGGATTGCTGTGATTTGCCTTGGGTTGGCTTCGATTCCTCTGTGGTTGACAATGTAGCCCAAGAATTTGCCAGAGCCGATACCAAATGCACATTTGGAAGCATTCAACTTCATTCCATATTTGCGTAGGATGCCGAATGTCTATTCCAGATCGGCTATATGATTCTGCTCTTCTTTGGACTTGACCACCATATCATCAATGTACACTTCCATAGTTTTGCTGAGTTTCTCCTTGAACATGGTGGTGACCAGTCTCTAGTAGGTTGCCCCTGCATTCTTCAACCCAAAAGGCATTACCTTATAGCAATAGGTTTCTCTTGGGGTGAGAAATGCAATTTTCTCTTGGTCCTCCAGATGCATAGCGATTTGATGATAACCTCTATAGGCATCAAGGAAGCTCATACGCTGATGGCGCGCCGTAGCATCTACAAGCTGGTCTATCCTGGGAAGAGGAAAACAATCCTTTGGGCAGGCTTTGTTTAGGTCCATGAAGTCGACGCACACTCGCCAAGTCCCATTTTTCTTCTTCACCACCACTGTATTAGAGAGCTATGTAGGGTAGGTCACCTCCCTAATTGCTCCGGCGTCAAGCAGCCTGTCAACCTCCTCAATAACGCGGCAGTGTGCTCTGCGGTTGACCGCCGGCTTTTCTGAATGATCGGCTTGCACTTAGGATCGACATTCAAATGGTGCTGTGAAACTGACAGATCTATACCAGCATCTCGTACGGAGTCCACGCAAAGACATCGAGGTTGTTGAACAGGAAAGATATTAGCTGCTGTCTGTCGGCTTGATTCAAGGAGGCGCCGACCATGAAGAACTTGTCTGGGCTTCCATCGATTTGAACTCATTCTAAGTCTTCCGTTGCCTTTTTATTTGGGAGCCGCCCAACATCGTCGAGGCTTTCTCGATCCGACAACTCAATGGAATTCACCTGTAGTTCCTTTGGCGTCTTCTCAGCAAGGAGATAACATGCTTGTGCCAATTTCTGGGAGCCACGGATTTGCTCAATACCGCGTTCTGTCGGGAAGCGGAGCAGCTAATGATAGGTGCTGGGCACGGCTCGCATAGTATGCAACCCGGATCGCCCCATGATGAGATTATACAGCGACGGCAGCTTGACGACCAAGAATCCCACATCCACTGTTCGGGAACCTACTCGAACGGGAAGTCTGATTTTTCCCAATGGGTACTCTGGATTGGCATTGAAGCCGAATAGTGGATAAGGGGCCGGAGAGAGATCCGATTTGGAGAAGCCGAGTTTAGTAAATGTCTTGTAGTACATAATCTCCGATGTGCTCCCCGGATCAATGAGTATGCGCTCAACTGTGAATCGATTTACGCGTAACTCAATTACCAAGGGATCAATGTGGGGCAGTGTTACTCCGGCCAAATCCGAATCATCAAAAGTGATAACCTCGGCTTCATTGGGCCGTTTAGCCGGAGTGAGTTACTCTTGAGGGTTAGACTTCGACTGAATTGCGTGCACCGCCGATGACATTGGCAAGCTGTATATCATGTGGATCACGCGGAGCGAATGTGAATCCTGTGTCAAGGCTATTGCTTTGGTTGGGTTGCCTTTTCGGACGTACTGTTGTAGCCGGCCATCTTGTACCAATTTACCGTCGTACAAGGTGAATGACGGTGCTTTGAATTTCTTGGGTAGCATTGTCTTTGCAATCCGTCGTACAAAAGGATCGTGTTGATCGTCATCCGAGCTGTTTCTTCTTCGCTTATGCCTTGTACGGGGACTCTCTTAAGAAGAACTGAAATTTCAAATCGTCCCTTCTTCTTGGGCTCCGAGGATAATGAGTCGGAGTTGCTATTAGTATCTTGTTGTTAGGCTCGAGATCGTCGACCAGCTGCCCTCACTAATCGTTCCGGGCCTTAGTATGCAGCTTGTTTGGACTTCGCCACCTCCAAGGCCAAATCCTGATGGAGATGTTCGTTCTCTGCGATCATGTTCTCCAATCTTTGTTCGTTTTGCTTTGCTTGTTCCAGGATCGCTTGCATTGCTTCGTGCTCCGAAGTCGAGGGTGAGGCGAAATTCAAGGCACGTCTTGCGGCGATAGTCTCTGTTCCAAGCATGTTTGTTGGAGTTCTTGCGATATAGGGTCGACAGTGACTGTCGAAGGATCTTCCGTCACGCTCGCCATGGATGTGCTTGAGTATTCCCACAGACGGCGCCAATTGTGGAGAAGTGGTTTGGAAATACTCTTCTGATCCTGGGGAACGCTCGTGATCCTCTTCTAGTCACCTGAAAAGGAATAAACACTCCGGTCGGGGGTGCCGGAATTAGCACTCTGACGGACAAGTCAATCTCAATGCTCAAGAATGCTTGTATTCTAAGTTTAGCACAACAATTCTCACATACCACCTTCTGGCTGATGTTTCTTCTATTTATATCTTTTCTTCTTTGGGCCTCGGGATTAGATCCATTTCCCACCTCATATTCGGCACATTTTATAATAGACCGATCTTCACTCGGCCCCTTGCTTAATCGGTTATTTGGCCGAGTAGGGTTGGATTTGAGCTTTCGAGCCAATTACCGAGTGCTTCGAATCTCGACTCTCCCAGATTCGACTATCCGGAATCTCTACAACTTCCAATTCTCGGCCCCCACATGTTATTTACATTGTGGAAACATGAGTTTATTTTTAACATTGTATATGTTTTGGGAATATGGAATATCATATGTGGTATCAATTTTGGAAAGCATTGTATATGCTATGTAAGTTTTGAGAACTTGGACTTTGGCTTAAACATTGTATATGTTTTGGGAAATTGTAAATTTCATTATATATATAGTATATGGGACTTGTGTATTGAGTCGATGAGGATAGATGACCGGAGAATGGGTCATGGTGACGAACTTGCGAGAACAATATTGTTGTGAATGGTCTGATGTTGGCATTGAACTTGATTTGTAATTTTGGGGACAAAATTCTTTAAGGGGGAGAGGTTATAGTAATTCCAGGTTTTGACCCATTATCTATTGTATTCCGGATTCGGGTTTAATGCTTTTATATTGTTGTTTACCTCTTGTTTCCCTTGTATTCCTTTAAAATTGGCTTTCGGGTTGTGCTTGTGCATTTGGAACAGATTGGTTGCTTGTTTTTCAAAACCTTTATTGCCCAGATTTTGGCTCTTCCGCTCAAGCGGGCATTCTTGCGCTCGAGTGGGCTTCACAAAATTTGCCTCTCCGCTCGAGCGACCATTCTCGCGCTCGAGTGGGATTTGTTAACTTTTAGTATTTCTTTTGCAGTTCTGAAAATACTGGGAAAGTGCTTTGGACGCTCGAGCGTCCAATCCCACGCTCGAGCAGGGACCCTTGTCTGTAAAACTTCTGGAAATGTGTATTTTACGCTTTCACGCTCGAGCAGAACTTTGTGTCTGACGCTCGAGCGGGGCTTTCCACGCTCGAGCGGGGCTTTCCACGCTCGAGCGGACTGCATATATTTCAGTCCGAGAAGATGACATTTTGAATCACTTTTTCATATCTCTCTCTCTCTAAAACTTTCCAAAAAGCTTGTTCTTGAGTCTCTCTCTCTAGAATTAACCTTCTCTCCTAGATTTCATCTAGATCCATTGGGATTTCCACTCTAGTGCCTTTGAGAAAAATGTAGAGCTCGTCAAGATCTTCACTTTGAACTGAATAGAAGTGGGTTTTGGCGTTCTTGGGGTTTCACTCTTGTTTTTTCTCGTCTTCTCACTTGAGGTAGGGATCTTTCTACACCTTCATATGATATTTAGCTTAGTTATTTGCCTATTGTGTAACAATGGTGTGATTTGGGGGATGTTTTAAACAAACCTAGGGTTTGGACATAACATGGAAAGAGGGTTTTTGGGTGTAGATGGAATAGATGCTTGTGGGGTTTAAAAATGATGTTGTGTTATGTCTAATTTGATGATTTTGGTACTTAGCTAGTAATTGGAAAAAATAGGGAATTTGCCCTAATTTGATCAAACTATTATTTTGTACAAGTAATTGAAATTAGCATTGGAATTGTGAAATTGAGAGGTATTGATAAGAATGGTGGGATCGATTATGCGTTAACTCATTTCTTAGATGTTTTGAATAAACTATCTGTTCGAGGTTTTATATCTGTCTAGAGACAATTGTATTGGGCTATCGGTGGAAGATAGCTTTGATTGTTGTAGAAATTGCATGTGGATTAGGTGAATTAAAACTAATCTTTTGATGGTTGTCATTGAATATGACCGTGTTTATATACATTGTATATGTGTGTTTGTTCGGAAATGGAAAGGAAATGTGCTTCATGTGTGATTATTTGTCTAAATACATTGTATATGTATGATTTTTGTTTGGGAGGAGAAAGGGGATGGACTCCATTATAATTAAGTTGGCCAGAGTGTCCTAGGTGAAAGTACCGAAATTATACATGGGTGCCTAGCCCACGGACAAAATATCTGTAAAATGGCAATTGTAGTGCTTGTATAGCCTACGTTTACATGGGTCCCGTTTAACGGCTGCCCGCGGACGAAATTTCCATGAAATAGAAGTTTGACGTGTTTATGTATATGTGTTGGATGATTTGAAAACTATTGAGTTGTAGCCTCAATTCGGTTGTTAAGAAATAATGTAAATTGACTTATGAATGGAAATAGATAAGTGAACGGAATATGAATTGAAAGGAAATGAATTAAGACTTGAAATTGCTATCTCATGAATTTATATATAGTTGTGAAACGTTTGATCACATGCATTGCTTATGCACTTGTACTTATACCTTTGCTAAATTTCATACAATGTGTTAGATGATTTCTATTGGACTGTGACTCACCCTATTTGGAAATAACATTTTCAGGTAATGATGGTATGCCTCAACCAAGACAATGGCATTGGAGAGACCTTTGAGAAGCAAGAGCTTCATATTTTGTTTATTTTATATAGCCTAGGGTCAAGATGTGATGAGCAAAGCTCACTCTTGTTGTAACCAAATTAAAGTTTGGAAAGATGTAAGCCAATATGGCATTTATTTCTGTCGAACTCTTTTGTACCACCAATGTGTAAGTAATGAAAGGACTATTTATTCTTATTCATGCAGCTATTTATATATGGTTGTGTTGTATTTACTATATTATTTTGAGGGCGTTACAAAATATGTTTGAATTAAATACTTTAGGGACTTAATGGATTCAATCAATAATTTAGAGATTAAATAAATTTTGATTTATATACTTTATGGGAAGTAGTAAACTAAATCAATAGTTTATGGACTAATAGATTATTAGGCGATAATTTAGTGGTAGACAGTGTAACAAACTTTTTTTTTTTTTTTTTAAAAAAATTGATTCCTTTATTGAGAAATTTACCTAGAAGTCTCATCCAAGAAAAAAATGTACCAAAAAGTCCCATGAATTTTTTGTAGACTATATTAAGTCCCATTGAATTTGAAAAGATACACCATGAGGTCCTTTCACTAAATTTCCTGGAGATTTCAAATGTGGGTATGCATTATAATATATGTGTACTATTGTCTTATTAAATGTTTGTCAAATGTGTCATTTTTCTTAAAATGTGACAATGAGATATTTGTGCACTATTGTCATATTAAACTTTTATCAAATATATCATTCTTAAAATGTGACAATATGATATTGAAAGGGAGATTTATGATCTGGATTGGGCTGTGGCAATGCCGAACAAATTATGGGCCGAATACATTTGGGCCGTGGTAGCCTGGGCCTATCCAGAAGGGATTTTTGCTCGGTAATGGCAAAGGGCGTGTGGAACCGAGCTACTCGGACTTGTTGGTACGGAAGCCGGTCAAGTGAGGGTTCGGCTGAGATGTCCACAGCCTCACAGGGTTCCACGGTTCGTGCGTTGCTCGGTCAGAAGGTGCGCACCCGTGGCTCGGCATGAAGGCCTTTGGTTAACCGGCATGCCCTAATTCAAG
>JAPPVO010007411.1:0-15250 GCA_030407325.1 Camellia japonica | reverse complement strand
ACGTCTTTGTTACCTTTAGTAGGATGTCAGGACGAGTTGGTAGGCGTGGTAGGCCTAGGAGGCAGGAGGTGCCTTTACCGGATGACGTTCCGGAAATGCAGGAGGGAGTTGGTCAGGCCAATGTGGCCGAGCCAGTGGGTCAGCAGGCTATGGGTGCCTTAGCCCGAGAGATAGCGGGAGCTTTGGGTATTCTCAGCTGAGCATCAGGTTGCAGAGGCAGGGCCTTCTTTCTTGAAGAGGGAATTCTTTCGGTCTAATCCGAACGAGTTTGTTGGGGATCCAAAGGAGCCACTTAAGGCTGACGAGTGGTTGGAACAGATGGAGAAGACATTCGAGATGCTTGGCATCGAGTGTAGCACTTGTGCCTTTTAAGGCTTTTGGTAAATGTATTTGGACCCTTCATTCTATTTTGGGAACCTTTGGTGTGTTTGTTGGAAGTCCCACATCGGTTACAAGATACATTTTTAGGTGGACAAACTTCTATATGTTTGTTGGAAGTCCCACATCGGTTACAAGACACATTTTAAGGTGGACAAACTCCTATATATAGGTGCAAGTGCATAGGGTTAGCTTACCAACTTCTATGGTTCTTTCTTGGTTTAATTAGCCATTACGAACCAAGCTTGAGTTATAAATTTTAGTTGTGCCGAGCTGGATTTTGGCCATAGTTCCTTCGCCAAAGTTGTGTTAATTCTCGAGGGCTTTGTGGTGTGTGGTGGAGATCGAGTTTCAACTCTTTTCATCTTCTCCGTTTGAGCTTCGAATTTGAGGTAGGGATAACCTACTCCTCTTTATGAGCTTTGTCTTTAAATTTTAGCATTTTGATATGTTGGGGGTTGTTGGGTAATTTTGCGAAAGTTTAGGGGCTTTTGTGCAATTTTATAAAAGTTGGGGTTTTATTTATAATAAACCTATATACATGTTTAGCATAGAGAAATGTTAGAATTGGGAATGTATGGGATTAAAGGGTGTAGTTGAATTATTTATCGCTCACCTAGTTGAAATGTTGATTTTATATTCATTTTGTGCATTTATTTTCTGTTTAGAAATAACTGCTTGGGGCTATCGGTGGAGGATAGTCTTGATTGTTGTAGACAATGCATGATGATTAGGCAAACTAAAACTAATCACTAGAATGTGTCATTGAGTATGACGTTTGAAAGAATACATTAACTTTATGTATTGACTGATGATGTGTATAATAATTGTTTATATGCATTGTGTTGTGTTGGAGGAGAGAGGTGATGTACTCCACGGTTTAGGGGAAGAGAGGTGATGGACCTCTAAACCGGGTGTTGTGTGGGAGAAGAGAGGGATGGACTCCGTAGATACAGCTCATATGCTTATCTGTTGAAGTGTTGATATAGCTCATATGCTTATCGTTGGAAGTGTGATATAGTTCTTATACTTATCAGTGGAAGTGTTGATATTGCTCATATGCTTATCTGTTGATGTGTTGATATAGCTAGTATGCTTATCTATTGTGAAATGAGGAAATGTTTAATATGAGTTACTGTCTCATATCGGTTATTTGGTCAGGTTCTGGACTATGGTTATGAATTGAGAATTGAAAAGGAATGGAAAATGAAACTGTAATGGGTTATGAAAGAATGTAAAAGTGTTAACCATCTATCAAAGTGTTAATCTTTTAGTCATTGTTCATAGCTGGTTTAGTGTATTTCTACTGGGCTGTTAGCTCACCCTATACGGGAATATCATTTTCAGGTACAGTAGCATGCCACCTCCAAGGATATAGCTTGGGAGGCTAGAGCGAATGGACCTTTTGATGTTTTGTTTCCCTTTTGATGTGTTACATGTGATTTCAAGCCAAGGGCTTTATATGTATTTGAGTTAGTACTCTACTCTGTGTAACCAAGTGTTGACTTGGAAAGCTGTAAGCCCGTAGGGCATTTCTTTTTGTTGTTAACATGTAACACTGTTGTAAGAACTACTCTGATGAATAGAAATGGTTGGTTTATTTTATATCAATGCATGTCTAAAGTGATGGGTTTTATGTATTATTTTGGGGCGTGACATCGAGGATGGGGCTTTAAAGGTGACCTTGGCATCCTTCCAATTGAAGGGAGATGTGGGTCATTGGTGGAAGTACGAGAAAGGCAATATGGGTGGTGCATGGGGGGCTTTTGTGACTGCCTTCCAGGAGAAGTTCTTATCTTCAGCTGATAGGGAGAAGTTGAGGGATCAGTTTTGTCGGCTTAAACAACAGGGTTCGTCAGTGGTCGAGTTTGAAGCTACTTTTACTAATCTGTCCAGGTTTGCACCTGAACTTGTGGCGTCCGAGGAACGCCGTTGCTTTGAATTTGAGCGAAAGTTGCGGCGTGGACTCAAGTTGAGGGTTGGAGGGTCGTTCATTCGAGAGTACAGACGTTTGGTTGATGCTGCAGCTCATATGGAAATTATGATGCAGGAGGAGGATGAAGAGAAGCATGACGGCTCCAAGAGGAGCCAAGAGGGCCAGGGTGATGACAGGAGACAGAGGGGTTTCAACCCTCAGTAGTCTCAAGGGGGTTTGCCTAGATCGACTTTTCCAGTGCTGAGTGCAGGCTCCGGGAGAGGTAGTCAGGGAGGCTTGACTTGTTTTGCATGTGGCCAGCTGGGTCACAAGTCTTCGGTTTGCCCGCAGAAGGGAGGGGGTCAGCGAGCTGCTTCTTCTTCAGCTAGACCTCAGGGCCAGAGTCAGGGCAGGGGCCAGCCCTTGTCTTGCTATCAGTGTAGTCAGCCTGGGCACCTGAAGAGGTTTTGCCCACAGTTGAGTGCCACTTCGGGAGCGTCTGGTTCTAGGCAGACGCAGAGTTATCAGCCAGCTCAGTCTGTGCAGGCCTCGAGGGCCAACCCGGGAGCTTCGTCATCCCAGTCTGTGCAGCAGTCTTATGCTCCTAGAGGTGAGCAGGTGGATCAGGGGCCTACAGGGCGTGTGTATGCTGTTATCGCGCAGGACCTAGTACCGGCTCCGTCAGTTGTGAGAGGTACCTTTCTGTTTTGCAACTCGGTTGCTAGTGTATTGATTGATACGGGTGCGTCTCATTCTTTTTGTATCTGCTACATTTGCATCTGTGTTGGAGTTGGAGTTGGCATTGTTAGCATCCCCTATTTGTGTAGTATCGCCTGTTGAGGGTGAGTTGATTTTGAAACACGGATGTAGAGGTTGTGATATAGAGGTCGCCGACCGTAAGCTTCCTTTTTCCTTTGTTGTTATGCCTATGAAGGGTTTTGATGTTATTTTGGGTATGGACTGGTTATCGTCATACCGGGCAGTCATTGATTGCTACCGCCAGAGGGTCACTTGTTGTACCGTGAGCGGGGAGTGTTTCCATTTCTTGGGGGACCGGGTTGGTAGTGTTTTGCCACCGGGGTATGATCCGTGAGGGCGGAGTGAGCTTAATGGTCTACTTGCTAGCTTTATGAGTGGTGAGTGTGACGAGACCCAGAGTGTGTTGCCGAGGGTGGTTTGTGAGTATTCGGATGTTTTTCCCGAGGATCTCGTTGGTTTGCCACCTCACCGAGAGATAGAATTCTCTATTGATTTAGTGTCCGGCACGGCGCCGATTTCTATGGCACCTTATCGTTTTGCCCCAGCAGAGTTGGTTGAGTTGTAAGTTCAGCTCCAGGAATTGCTAGACAAGGGCTTCATTCGCCCTAGTGTTTCGACGTGGGGAGCACCGGTTCTCTTTGCTAAAAAGAAAGATGGTGCCTTGAGACTTTGTATCGACTACCGGAAGTTGAATCGGGCTACGGTTAAGAATAAGTACCCTATGCCCCGTATAGATGATCTGTTTGACCAGTTAAAGGGTTCCCGTTGTTTCTTTAAGATAGACTTGAGATCGGGTTACCACTAGTTGAGGGTCAGAGAGGAGGATATTCCGAAGACGGCATTCCGTACGCGGTATGGCCATTATGAGTTTCTAGTGATGCCATTTGGGCTCACCAATGCACCGGCAGTCTTTATGGACTTGATGAACCGGATCTTCCGGGAATTCTTAGATCGTTTTGTAGTCGTTTTCGTGGACGACATTCTTATCTATTCACCTTCTGAGGAGGAGCACGAGGAACACTTGAGAGTGGTGCTTGAATTGCTTAGAGCCCATAGGCTGTATGCCAAGTTTGGGAAGTGTGAGTTCTGGCTAGGACAAGTCAAGTTCTTAGGCCATGTAGTATCCGGGGAAGGGGTGTCTGTTGATACATCCAAGATTGAGGCAGTGCAAGATTGGGCACAGCCTAAGAGTGTGTTTGAGATTCGCAGTTTTCTGGGATTAGCTGGGTATTACCGCCGATTTGTGAAGGATTTCTCCAGGTTAGCTTCACCATTGACTAGACTGACTCGGAAGGGAGTCAAATTCGTATGGAGTGAGACTTGTGAAAAGTCATTTCAAGAACTGAAAGTTAGATTGACCACCGCTCCGGTGTTGATTATTCCGGAGAGAGGTTTGGGTTATGCAGTTTATTATGATGCCTCACGAGAGGATTTGGGTTGTGTGTTGATGCAAGAGGGGAAAGTGGTAGCTTATGGTTCACGTCAGTTGAAAATACACGAGAAGAATTACCCTACACATGACCTAGAGTTAGCGGCAATGATCTTTGCTTTGAAGATTTGGAGGCACTACCTTTATAGTGAGAGGTTCGAGGTGTTCTCGGACCATAAAAGTTTGAAGTATCTGTTCACACAGAGAGACTTGAATTTGAGGCAGAGAAGGTGGATGGAGTTTATTGAGGACTACAATTTTGAGTTGCACTATCACCCGGGGAAGGCCAATGTTGTGGCCGATGCACTTAGTAGAAAATCTTTTAGTGATGTAGCTTGTGTAGCCATCCCGGAGTGGGAGATGTTGGGGGCACTTGGCGAGTTTGATTTGTATCTGGGCGAATCTGTTGACGCTGCGGCCTTGTTTTCTGCTGTTGCGCAGCCTACACTTGTAACGCGAGTGTTAGAGGCATAGAGAGGTGACCTTGAGGTAGAATCCCTCCGAGAGAAGATCTCCAGTGGAAAGGTTGAGAAGGGTTTGACGGTGTATCCTGACCTGAGTGTAAGATACCGAGACCGTTTGTTTGTGCCGGAGTCTTGCCGAGAGGAGGTACTCCGAGAGTTTCATCATTCACGCCTTGCGGTGCACCCGGGAGGCACTAAGATGTATCGGGATTTGGGTCGCCAGTTCTGGTGGCGAGGGATGAAGAGGGATGTGGCAGTCTTCGTATCTAAGTGCCTTACTTGTCAGCAAGTGAAGGCAGAGCATCAGAGGCCAGCGGGTTTGTTGCAACCCTTGCCTATTGCCGAGTGGAAGTGGGAGCATGTCACTATGGACTTCGTTGTAGGTCTTTCGAGGACTCAGCGGGGTAGTGATGCTATTTGGGTGGTTGTAGACCGGTTGACTAAGTCGGCGCACTTTATCCCTATGCGCGTGAGAGATTCGGTAGATCACCTTGCCGATTTGTATATTCGAGACATAGTGAGGTTGCACGGGGTCCCAGTAACGATCGTCTCAGATAGAGATCCTCGTTTTACTGTTAGGTTGTGGCAGAGTTTGCAGAGTGCCTCTGGCACTAAGTTGACTTTTAGTACGGCTTATCATCCGCAGACTGACGGGCAGTCCGAGCGTACTATTCAGATCCTTGAGGATATGCTTCGAGGTTGTGTCCTTGACTTTAGTGGGACGTGGGAAAGGCACTTACCATTGGTGGAATTTGCCTACAACAACAATTTCTAGTCGAGCATCGGTATGGCACCGTTTGAAGCCTTGTATGGCCGACCATGTAGGTCTCCAGTCTGTTGGGCCGAGGTGGGTGATGCACCTTTGTTGGGTCCGGAGTTAGTGAGGGAAATGACGGAGAAGGTTGAGCTTATCCGTAGGAGGCTTGTTACAGCCCAGAGTCGTCAGAAATCTTATGCCGACCGTAGGAGGAGACCTTTGGCGTTTGAGGTAGGTGATCACGTCTTTCTGAAGATATCACCTAGGCGAGGTTTGATGAGATTTGGGAAGAGTGGGAAGTTATCCCCTCGGTTTATTGGTCCCTTTGAGATCCTCGAGAGGATTGGGGAGGTTGCTTATCGTTTGGCTTTGCCACCACAGTTGTCCGGGGTTCATGACGTCTTTCATGTCAGTATACTTCGAAACTACGAGCCGGATCCGTCCCATGTATTGGATTGGACCGATTTAGAGGTAGATGAGGATGCCTCGTATGAGGAGAGACCGGTGCGGGTCTTGGATAGACGGATCAAGTCTTGCGAGGCAAGACCATTCCCTTGGTAAAGGTTTTGTGGAAACATCACGGAGTTGAGGAAGCCACTTGGGAACGTGAGTTAGAGGTCCGTGAGAAATATCCGGACTTGTTTGTTGATGTGTAATCATGTATAGAAACTTTGTAACGTTATTGAACTTTAAGAGCATTATGTATGTCTTAAGTTGTAAAACATTGTAAATGTTTTGGTAAATGGAAGTTATGTTAAGTATGGTGGAAATGCAAGCATGATATTAATGTTGCATGTGTTATGAAATTATGGAAAATGAGTTGAGATTGGTAAATTTCCAAGGGATGCATGTTGATAATGCAGGTTGTTATATGTAATGTGGAATGCCTCTTGAAAAGAGATGAGATTGACCGGTAATGGGTCGGGATGTTAAATATTATGTGGTAATATTGTGAGAAATGGAGAAAAACTTGTTTTTGAAAAACTTGTGTTTAATTTCGGGGACGAAATTCTTTAAGGGGGGAGGTTATAGCGATCCCAGTTGTCCCTTTACTGTTCAGTTGTATTCCGGACACGATTCCGTGAAGTTGTTAGTTGTAATTGTCTTGTTGTCATCCTTTAAATCGATTCGTTTAGGTTTTAGGATGTGTTGGGCTTGGTTGATTCAGGTTGGTAGAGTTTTGGCTCCCATTGTTGATGCACAGTTTTTGGATGCGCTCGAGCGGGGTTTACACTCTTCCAGTATTTTGTGTCCCTGCAAAACTTCTGCAGGTGTGTTTTCTATGCTCGAGCGGGTTTCCTGCGCTCGAGCGGGTCGCGCTCGAGCGGCCTTATTGGCGCTCGAGCGGGTGGTACATTTCTAGTGTATGTTTGGGAGGGGGAAATCCGCGCTCGAGCGGACTGGTTTTCGCGCTCGAGCGGATGTACTTTATTCCTGTGTCTTGGCGCTCGAGCTGGACTTTTTGCGCTCGAGCGGACATAGTTTTTTGTTCTTGACGCTCGAGCGTTGTGTTTTCCGCTCGAGCGGGAATGTCGCACATCAGTTGGCAGCTGGGCATTTTTAGATCACTTTTTACAACCTCACTCTCTCTCTTACTTTTCAAAAACACCATTTGAGACCTTCTCTCTCTAGAACCTTGCCTTCTCTCTAGGTGTTGATCTAGTAGGAGTTGTCTCCTCACCTTTGGTCTTTACAAAAAAGTTGTTGATCGTTGAGGGCTATTTTTTGATCCAAGAATCTCGGGATTTGGAGCATCTTCATTTTCGTCATCTCCTTCGTTGGGTTTCATCTTTTGAGGTAGGGATTCCTACTCACAACTATGGGTTTTGACATAGATATTTGGGCATTTTGCTAAATGGTTGATTTTGGGAGTTAGTACTTGAAAATGTTAAAAAGGGGGTTTTGTTATTTTGATTCTAAAAATGTGAGTTTGGGTTTCAAAATAATGATATTGTTGTTGGTTGTTGATATTTAGACCATTGGGTCAATATTGGGGAATGGGGTAGAAAACCCTAATTTGTTGTACAAATTAATTGGTATAATTAATTTGGGAAAATGGTGGTTATATGGAATTGAGTTTGAAATAATGAAATTGGCTCATTATATGGTAGGATGGTGGAGTTGGATTTATTAACCGCTCCCTTTTAAAACATTGATAATTTTATCTATTGGAGCTTTTATTATCTGTTTAGAAATATATGCTTTGGGCTACCGGTGGAGGGTAGTTGTGATTGTTGTAGACAGTGTATGATGATTAGGCAAACTAAAACTAATCAATTGGATGTGTCATAGAGTATGACGGTTGATAGAATACATGAACACTATGTATTGTTTGATTGAGTATATGACCTTTGTGTATATACGTTGTGTGCGTAGGAGGAGATAGGGGATGTACTCCACGGTTTAGGGGAAGATAGGGGTTGGACCTCTAAACCGGATATTGCTTGGGAGAAGATAGGGGATGGACTCCGCTGATACAGCTCATATGCTTGTCAGTTAATGTATTGATACAGCTTTTATGCTTGTTTATGGAAGTGTTGATATAGCTCATATGCTTATCTGTTGAAATGTGGGTACAGCTTGTATGCTTATCTGTTGAAATGTTGATATAGCTTATATGCTCGTGAATCGAAGTGTTGATATAGCTAGTATGCTTACCTATTGTGAAATGGGAATCGTTTAATATGAGTTACTGTCTCATGTAAGTTGTTGGCCAGGTTTTGAGCCGGTGCTGTGAATTGTGAACGTGATAAGAAAATATAGATAATATTCATTTTCATAATGACTAATAAAATACTAACTTTAAATCTATGCCTTACCCTCTATTGTCTATATTAAATTTTGATTAAATTTTGTGGATAACTAAAATTTTCAACCAATTTGTTACGTCTTTTTATAGGACAAATTACGCTAGTAGTTTAGAGAATTTTGCCATAAATGTATGAGGAAAAAATGTAAAATGATAAATACAATACATTTAATAAATGGTTCCTTGTAAAGCAACTAAAGAGTTAAATACGAAATTGAATAGGTAAATTATAAGTATTTTGTTGAAAATGATAAAATAGATGAACTATAAACAAATTCAGAAAGGTATATATTATATAAGGAAAAGAGACTTTTTAGTGAGAAGCCTTTTAGGAGTTCCAAATTCTCATTCTAATTTTCTTGATTTTCTTTAATTTTAAACAATTAAGATAATCTCTATTGGCTAATTTTTATTTGATAATCCCACATCGGAAAAAGAAGGAAAAAAAATGAGTTGCTTTACTCATCTAAAGTAAATTTTATACTCCCATCCGATTTAGTAAGAAATTTTGTGAGAGTTTCAATATCTCATATTAATTTTCTTGATTTTCTTAATTTTAAACAATTAAGAAAATTTCCATTAACTAGCTTTTATTTGATAATCCCACATCGGAAAAATAAGAAAAAAAAAGAAGAGTTGTTTTACTCATATAAAATAAATCTTATACTCCTATCCGATTTAGTAAGAAGTTTTGTGAAAGTTTCAATATCTCATATTGATTTTCTTGATTTTCTTAATTTTAAACAATTAAGAAAATCTCTATTGGCTAACTTTTATTTGATAATTCCACATCGGGAAAATAAGGAAAAAAAAATGAATTGTTTTACTTATATAAAGTGAATCTTATACTCACATCTCATTTAATATTGTAGTGTTGTGCATATTTCAATTAATATAGTTTAAATTTTAAAAGTTTTAATTAATTAATTATGACCTAGCCGATTAGGCTAAATCATTTTTGATTTAATTGATTCGTTGGTTTAACAGTGATTTTATCAAAATATATTGATTAAATTTAAAATAAACTAATTTATATAAGCAAAAGGAGATTTATAGTGAGAAATCTTACAATCAATATCTCATACTTATTTTTTTGATTTTTTTAATTTTAAACAATTAAGAAAATCTCCATTGATTAGTTTCTATTTAACTTTTATTTTATAATCACATATAGACATTTTGATTTTAAAAATAATTTTGTATGAGATTTTAAAACTCTCATAATATTTAACTTTAAAATAATTACAATCCTACATCGAGAAGATAAAAAAAAAAAGTGAGTTGTTTCACTTATATAAAGTGTTACAATCCCACATTAGGAAGAAAAGGAAACAGTGAATTGTTTCATTTACATAAAGTGAATCTTATGGTCAAATTTGATATAAATTATTAAATTTTCTTAATTTTAAACAATTAAGAAAATCTTCATTGATTAACTTCCGTTTAATTTTTATTTTACATTCCCACATCGGAAAAAGAAGAAAAAAGTGAATTATTTCACACATATAAAGTAAATTTTATGCTCTCATTTATATAAGCAAAATGAGATTTTTAGTGAGAAATCCTATAATTAATACCTTTTTTTTATTTTCTTAATTTTAAATAATTAAAAAAATCTCTATTGGTTAGTTTACATTTAACTTTTACGGCTTTTACGGCTTCACATTAATGATATACAGTAAATGCAAGCCATGGTTTCTCACTTTTACGACTTGCTTTTTTTTGCATGTCGTAAATAATTTCCCAACCACGACGTATCTATTGCGTAAGCCGTGAATGATCATAATAATGATTTTTTTACGGCTTGCAATATTAGCCATAAATAATAAAACTTGCTACGACGTGCATTTGGCATGCTGTTAACACATCAACTATACACGATACGCGTACACCAACCATTAAAAATATTGAACATTTCACGGTGCACAAAAAGTCAGCCGTTAAAAATATTACACTTTTTACGGTACACAAAAAGTCAACCGTTAAAAAGTACATTTTTCACAAAGCACATATGCTAATCGTTAAAAATATTTTACTTTTAACGACATGTAATTTCTATCGTGAATAATATGACCAAAATAAAAATAAGCGTCAAAATAAAAATTTTAAACGCCAACAATCAAAAATAAATAAATAAATAAATAAATTAAATTAAAAAAATTAAAAACCCTAACACTTCAACCCGAAAACCAGAAACCGTAACCTCCTACTCATCATCATCAAAAACCCCAACTCTTCCAACCCATACACGGTTTACACTTCCTCTCTCTCTCCCTTCTGCCTCCGACGCCGCCGCCATCACCTCCGTTACCGCCCTCTCTCTCTCTCTTGTCGGCCTGTTGCTTCAGGACATCGATTTGCTTCCGGCGGCTTACTTCTCTCAACTTTTTTTTCCCTTCTCTCTTCTCATCTTCTCTTTTCCTCACCAGATCGACGACGATCTCCCCGCCCTTTACTCCTCTTCCATGGCCGCCGCCGTCTTCGCTCTCACATCCACCGCAGCACACCACCACCACCACCACCGTCTTCACCATCTTCGTGCCATTCTCGGACGACGATGATATGAGATATGAAGGCTTCAAATCTGCTGGATTTACGGTAGATCTGAGATGTGAGGGCTCTTCCTCCGCTGCTACAACCACCGAGATGAACGATGGAGGCCAAATCTATGTTCGATTTTTGTTGGTTCATGATCTATGTTCAAAGTTATATATATATATATATATATATATGTAAAACTTCAATGATTTCTATATGTGTGTGTGTAATTGGGTATCTGATTGTTCGATTTCCAAACCCAAATGGGGGAAATGGAATTTCGAAGTCTGTATATGTGTGTAATTGGGTATCTGATTGTTGTTTGATTTGGTTGTTGGAAACCTAGAGGAAACGCTTTTGGTTATGTTTATCCAACTGTTGATTATCAGGTACATGCTGATTTAAAGTCAAAATTGAATTCGTTTTTGTGTTGATTTTTGTGTGATTAGAATGAAATTGAGCTAGGGCTAAATTAGAGAAGCTATTCTGATTGTTGGATTTGATTATTTTTGATTGATTTGGGGGATTTTTGATGGAAATTATTGTCATTTTGGATTCATGGATGTTTGCTATTTTGTGAGAAATAGAATATGTTATGTGGGGTTATATTTTTGTGTATCAACACGTGGCAAGGTGACGCCGACGTGTCAGCCGAGGTTCCACGTGTCACGGTAAGTTTTTGCTGAAGTAATCTAAGGTTTGCCGAGGTTATTGCCGAAGATATCTTAATCCGGGGTAAAAGCCTCTTCTTTCCCATACCTCGGCCTCACTTCCAAAGGCCGAACTACCCTCAAAAGAATTAAGCCGAGGTAACTATGAGGTCGACCATACCTGCTAATACAAAATATTATCTTGGTTAGGTGGATGTACAGCCATGAGGCCAGCACTTCACCAACTACCTGGCCTTGAGGCCATGTGAGTTGGCCATGAGGCCACTAGAGGCCATGTGAAGCCATGAAGAGCTTTTACCTGGAAAGCTGCCAAAAGCGTAACAGTGGGCTGGCAGCCAGCTCAAAAGCTGGCGACCTCTCCATTAACTTTTCTGGTATATATGGAGAGGTTGAGAAGAAGAAAGGGACGGATTGATCATTTTGAACAGAGCATATACAACTACAAGCTAATTGTAACACTTACAATTACATGCTTAGAGAGTGAAAGAATTACAGAGAGTTAATTGTAGTTTTTATCATTCATTCAATAGTAAATTACCTCGGCCTCCCGTGGACGTAGGCAATCATTGCCGAACCACGTTAAATCCTTTGTGTCATTGTGTTATTATCTGTGCCATCTATTCTGCCTGTGTTTTTACCGCTGAATCACTAAGATAGGTAGTGTGATCAGAAAATTACTCACACAATTTGGCGCCGTCTGTGGGAAAGAAACGAATAGATGGCCAGTAACGCACAAAACGAGAAGGTCGGGGGCAACACTCCCGCTGGGAGTGGCAGGCCTATTGACCTTGACATCGAAGGAGACACCTACAACGACAAAACCCGTGACCAGGGTCACGGAGGGAAAGACGTTGTCCAAGAGGGCGACACTTCGAAGAAGACGGAC
Organism: Camellia japonica; assembly: GCA_030407325.1. NCBI lineage: Eukaryota > Viridiplantae > Streptophyta > Magnoliopsida > Ericales > Theaceae > Camellia > Camellia japonica. Next base: position 2,644 of record JAPPVO010007411.1, on the reverse strand, counting down.
CAGGGCAGATACTACAAGAAGGATAACCTCCAGGTATGGAGGGATAGGTGCATACGAAGGGATGAGGAAGTTAAGGACCTGGCAAACAAGTTGGCCGACCTGCAGTCGGTCGTCAACTTCATGATGCAAAACAATGTCATGCAGCCGCCATACCCACTGCAGGATACGCCAATCCCAGCAGTTAAAACTCAGAATGGAGGACGGAAGATAACTCCTGAAGCATCGCGACGCTCCACGAGCAAAAGGCACACTCACCCGCCCTCCGGGAGGTCGGGCGAGAGGAATCCAGACAAGAGAAGTCCCGGAGGACGTATCATACAAAGGATCAGGAACCCAGAGAACATCGGCATGCACAAAAGTAGGCTCTCTGCTTCGATACAACCCATGAAGAAAGGTCAAAACGGGCACACCACGAGGCCGAAATTAGTGTGCCAAAGGGACTAAAATCAAAAGATAGCCGAGCTCCGGGGAGGAGTAAAGAAGACTTGAGAAACTACCTCAAGAGGAGGGAACAGAACGCTGAAGCCGAGGTAAACTCATTCGTCAAGCCGAGGACACCATTCTCGGTGGAACTGGACAAATTTGAAGCACCAAAAAGATTCAGCATGCCGAGGTTTCAAATCTATGACGGTAAGTCAGACCCTAACTTCCATGTTGGATTATTTTTAAACTCAATGGCGTTATACAGTGGGAATGAGCCTTTGCTCTGCAAAGTATTCCCATCATCCTTTGGGGAGATTGCATCGGACTAGTTCCATAGATTACCAAAGGGCAGCGTCAAGACGTGGGAGGGCCTGGCCGAGATGTTTTGTTCCAGGTTCGTGACAAATAAGCTACAGCCATTAAGGGTGGACTCTCTAATGGCTTTGAAGATCAGCAAGGATGAAGGCCTTAGGGCCTATGCAAAAAGATACTACGAGGGTTCAACCGAATACCTGAATGCAACCAGGAGGTAGCGGTCGTGTCTTTCAAGAACGGCCTGAAAGAAGATTGTTCACTACGAAAATCTTTGGCAAAGACATTGCCAAAGAACATGGAAGAACTCATGGCAAGGATCGAAAAGTATGCCAGAGCCGAGGAGGATATGTCGGCCCCAAAGCAGGTCAAACAGGAGCCAGGGAACGGCTCGCCGAAGCGAAGCCGAAGTAACAACGGATTCAGTAAAGCAAAGGTAGAGCTGAGGGCTAAACAAGCAGTAACAACTGTGTTCCGAATTCCAATTCAAAAGGTCCTAGGAAAAATTCGGAGCCAGCCCTATTTCAGAACACCAACAAGGCAACCTGGGGAATTTGTGGGAAGAAACGCGGACAGACATTGTTCGTATCACAATGAAAACGGACATACAACGCAAGGTTGCAGAGCCCTTAAAGCACACTTGGAAGATCTGGTAAGGCAGGGCACTTAAGGGACCTTGTTGATGAAACCAGAACAAGAGAAGAACAGGAAAGACTGCCTCAGGCTGAAGCAGCCCCACCACCGCCGCAACCCCGGGCAGAAAGACCTCGGGTAGTAAATGTGATTCATTCCAAGGTGAATGAAAACGACGTTCGGGGAGAAACCCAAAGAGTAAAGCATTTGCAGTACGTGAACCAGGTCGGACTGAAAGAACCTCGGCCAGAAGATTGCCAGGGTCCGATGATAACCTTCACCGAGGCCGACCTAGAGATGGTCCAGCATCCACATAATGATGCCTTGGTAGTATCCCTCCAGGTTGGGGAGTGCCAAGTAAAACGCATCCCAATAGATCAAGGCAGCTCTTGCAACATCATGTACATTAGATGTTACAAGGAGCTGGGCCTTCACCCTGATGACCTGGAGCAGTCGGATGGCCCGATGGTCGGCTTCAACGGAACGCCGACGTGGCCCCTTGGTGCCACAACCTTGGACGTACAAGCAGGCACAAAGACGATCAAGACCGAGTTCGTCGTGATTGAACACCTTCATCATACAACATCATCATGGGCAGGCCGTGGTTGCATGCAAGGGGGGCCGTCCCCTCAACATTGCACCAACTACTGCGCTTCACAACAGAGCATGGGATTGAAGAAATCCGAGGAGATCAGCTGCAGGCAAAGAATTGCTCCATGGCAGCAATGAAGACTACCTGCAATATTCGAGAACCAGCCAAGGTAGAGATTGAAGACGAGGACGTGGAAGTCCTGGATGATGTCGGCAAGGAGCCGGCCGAGAAGAGTGAGGAATCACTAAAGAAAATTCTCGTCCAGGAGGGCGATGAGGAACGCTTTTTTCTTCTCGGCTCAGCTTAGCGAGGAAGAGGAAAGAGAACTGGAAGCCTTTTGAGAGCAAACATAGAAGTGTTCGCCTGGACGCCTTATGAAATGCCTGGTATTGATCCCGAGGTCACATGTCACAGACTGAACGTCGACAGGCGGCTAAACCTGTAATTCAGCGAGCAAGAAGACCGACGTTGATACACGTCGAAGTAGTGGAGGAAGAGGTTGACAAACTTCTGGAAGCTAGGGCCATCAGAGAAGTCAATTATCCAACATGGTTGTCAAATACTGTGGTGGTAAAGAAGAAAAACGGAAAATGGAGGGGTTTGTGTAGACTTTACAAGCCTAAATAAAGCTTGTCCCAAAGACAGCTTCCCTCTGCCAAAAATGATCAGCTGGTGGATGCTACA